>CM029487.1:67592412-67836561 GCA_017140395.1 Eucalyptus lansdowneana
AATTGAGCAAATTTCATAGCAAGAATTCTTCAAAACAAGCATATACTCTTATTCATCCAAATTGACAGAGAACTGTCCAATAACGCTTTCCCAATTTCGAAGTCAGAAACTCATCCATACGATCTCGAAAAATTCTCAAATTTGGACATGTGCTAGAAAACATATAAACAAACATTTTTCATGAGACACCGAGATCCAGATCCCTCTAGATTCGGCCCAGAAATTATTTCTATCCAGCACAAAAATCGGGTCCAGTTCCAGAGAGCCTCATTTATCGAAATCAGTTCGTTTTTCGGTCGAAATCTGGTCCGTTTGACTTGAAATTTAAGTATGTTAAACTAAAATTTATAACGAACAACTTTTGTGAAGGAACATATTGAAAATTCGACCTCTAAAGGTCATTAACAGCCCTCGGAATCATAACAGGTCACTGGTTACAAAACTGTCCGAATCACTGTTCCGAGGATGACGTCATTAAAATCGTCATCTTTTTAATTTCTAAAAATTAAGATAAAAATATATGTTACTATTTAAGATGTCCAAAACGTTTCTTCAGAATAAAATTCCTTCAAAATCGCAACACACAGTTGTCTACAAAATTAGCAA
The DNA here is from genome assembly GCA_017140395.1 of Eucalyptus lansdowneana. Taxonomy (NCBI): domain Eukaryota; kingdom Viridiplantae; phylum Streptophyta; class Magnoliopsida; order Myrtales; family Myrtaceae; genus Eucalyptus; species Eucalyptus lansdowneana. Next base: position 67,593,019 of record CM029487.1, read on the forward strand.
AACACACACGTAGTGGAAACTGTTTCAGAAATCAGCTACTGTTCTAGTCCGAATCTTCTTCCACGACATTTATCTTGCTCTCTAAACCCTATCTAAGCTTTTCTATGGCCATCATAACATCCCTAACTAACATCTATTCATATATAACATCATCTACATAATTTTAACTTGTACGGATTCCTAATAGAGGTACTCAACCCCTAGTCCAGATTTAGAAGACAACTCACCTAACCACAGCTAACGGCGGCTTTCATTGGTGGTTGGGCAGCAACACAGAGACCAGCCTTGGTCCTTTTGGTGATGGTGTTGAGCCGAAATCACAGAAGAATCTGCTGTGGTGCGATGGCAACAGCAAAACACGAACTTATAAATTTTTCGGTAAAGGAAACTAAATATGGAGTTTGGTCGGTTGTGCGGTTCTTGTGCGGGTGAGGAGGTTTTCTCCTCACTGAAACTATACGACTTATATACAAAAACCATGGTGGTAAGCGGTCGACGTTTATGTGGGTCCAAGAATATTTTGTAACGTCACGCTCACGCCTTGCTTTGTTTTGTTTCTTAGTCTCCGGTTTGTCGTTCAAGAGGGAGCAAAAATGGAAGTAGCACGTTCAAGGGAAAAGAAAACAACGGCTTGTACGTTGAAAAAGACGAGGGAGAAGAATAAACTAAGAGGAAGAAAGGGAAAGATGGAAGTTGCCGTGTAAAATACAGCAGACAGACTTCTATGCGTGAGAAAAAGGGTGGGGAAGGAGAGTGGAAATTGCTGGGAAGTTTCCTTGAAGTTTCCTTCAGCTTTTGGCCTAATTTTCCATGGAAACTTTGGCCACCTATCACCCTCATAGGCCCCACAAAGTTTCCAACGGTGTCTCTTCTAAATGGGATGAAAGAAAGGTTGAAGTCCATGTGAACTGCTGAATCCGAATTTTGAAATGGATTCTCGTAGCTTTTTCCCATGGAGATTGAGTCCCTTTCCTATCAATGTTTGGTCCCTATCTTTTCCAAGTCAATCTCCATTAAATACCAAGGAAATTGAGGTGAAGTTGTAGGAGAGAGGGATTCCTACAAATTCCTTTTTGAGAAGACTTCTCTTCTTTATTTAATTACCAATCTAACATCTAATTCAATAAGATTCAAGTCCCTTAAGAATAACTTATAATATCTCTTAAATTGTTTCACATTAAAGGTCTTAAAATCCTACTTAAAATGTGGCAATTCCCTTGCTCTTTTAATTTGCTGATCTTGCACATTTCATGAACAATTCCCATCATCAATAAATTTTGAGAAGACGCAACAATGTCCTTGGGATGAATTGTGACACGTGACAATTCTTAATTTCTATAATCGACATCATTTCCTCGGTTAATTTTAGTCAAAATGTGATTTTAGCTAACTTAAACTATCGGTTGAAGTTTTGGGAATTTTTGGTGAAAATTGACACGTGGTCGATTATTCCCGAGCCACAATGTACATCTTCGACGCATTAATGACTCTCGATTATCGTGAAAAATCTCGAGGTTTCAATTACGAGCACATGGTACAAAACAACAGAAAAATTGGTTTAATGTCGATCGACGAGAATTCTGTAATTAGTTAGAATCACCCAAGCCTAATTTTATCTCTATCGAATCGACCTATTTCCTATTTTTGATAGATTTTCAACTGTGCCGAAATGATCCTTGTAGACTAACACGGTCGAGCAGTCGCTTCTTGGTCGAATTCTCAAGTCTGTTGCATCAAAATCCTTTAATAACTTTCCCAATTAGTCAAGTTATCTCATGAGTGACAACTCAGAGAATAGCGCTATAAGCACGTTGACTTAAAAGCCAATTATTTAATTGAAAACGACGAAAAATCGATTGTCACATGCACGATTTATTAATGCCAATCATTTATACATCTATTTTGCATAAAACCATCATATTAATGAATAATTTCAAATTAGGTTTTAGAATTAAGAGGTCACTGAGTTTCCAATCATCATCTAAAAATCCTAACTTGAAATTATCATTAATACGATTTTCTATACAAAATAAGTTCAACAAAGTCACTAAAACTTTCTTGAACTTCCCACAACGAATTGTAAATTAACATACTAATTTACAACAATATATAAATGGAAGCAAACGATATAGAACATCCATTAATAATTTAAGAAAGAAAATCTCCATATTATGTAACTAAACACATCAGTTGTTACACTGATATCAACGAGATAGAAAAATATTCACATAATATGTCCATAGAGCCTACTAAAAGAAAGACAACTCGAAACATCTAAACCCAAGTCATTATACGAACAGGGAAAGCTCATTTCTTATTCAATTTCTTGATCTTTTCCTTTGTAACAATCCAGTAATAATCATCTATAAAAGTCATCACAAGACTCCTATATGAAGTGGCTTTGTTAACTTCCCATAAGCGATTCAACACTCCTTGCCATTCTGGTGGAAGAGTGTTCATGAAAAATCGCACAATCTCATATTGTGGCATGAGACGACCATTCCATATGAACTTTTGTATTTTCCCGTTGACTTCAAGGACATGATCAATTATGTCACCGCTCTCCCATTGATAATTATTCAAATCAGCTATCAACCTTGAAAGTCTTTCCTTTTATTCATTGGTAACTGCGTGAATAGGTGTGCGCAACTTAAGGGAGGCATTGTTCTTGCAACAAATGCAAAACAAAAAGGGATTACATATAATTCACATAGACATAATTGAAAAAGAAACACATTCTTTTTCTTTTTCTTTTTTTTTTTAAAAGTCAATGGTCAAAGTCAACGGTCAACGGTCAACGCCGGTCAACTGTTGTCAATGCCAGTCAACGGTCAACGAATGACCGGTCGAGTCAACGGGTTTGGTCAAAGGGTCCGCCGGGTAGAATGGGTCGGGTTGGGTCGGTTCGGTCGGATTGGTGAGGCTAGTCAGGTCAGTCGAGCCGGTCGGGCCAGACGGGCTGGCACGTGCCCTGCGCGTGCGTGGGCAACCGCTGGCCGAAGTCATGATGACGTCAGTTGGCGCGTGCCTTGCACACGTAGGCAGTTGCCGCACGCGCGTGCAGCTACCGCGCACGTGTGTTGCACGCGCCTGGGAATCGCCTCGGCGCGTGCAAGCCGAACTCTTTAGCTACACATGGTGGCGTGTCTGGCGGCGTTCGGCGGCGAACCACCACTCGAAATTCTCGTATCGCTGAGCACTTCAACCCTAAGCAATCAGAAACGCAATTTGATCTACGAAAAAACCAAAAACTAGGGGGGAACAGTATAGTGTTGGGATTTTTCCGTCTCTAAATCAATCAACACTGACGTCTAACGAGAGAATTAATCAAAACTTGTTTATAAACGTAAATAGTAATTGGGAAACATGATCGAGACGCTCTAATACCAATGTTGGGAAAAATTTGGGAAACGGGATTCCCAAAACAGTGGTTCGACACGAAATCGAACACAAACGTAGCGGAAGCAAGCCTAGGAAAATCATGAATCACCGATCCTAAGGTACATCACATAATTGAACGTACCTTGTTTCCACAGACTAAACACCGGTGTTGCGACACGAGAAAGAATCCACACTATTTTTTAGAGGATAATCTGTTTTTCGGGAGAAAACGGTATTTTTTTTGAAGACGTAACTCCTGAGAGAGCGTAATCTCTCTTTTACAAAATACGTAACTTCTATCTTAGACAACCGCCTCTCTGATTTTCCTTTATTTTTAATAACTTCCTCCATGGGCCCTCAACTCACGGGCCGGGCCTTTTGGGCCAAACATGGGCAGACGGGCCAACTCAAGCCCATCAAAAGGAAAAAATCCATCAATTCCGGCTTGGGGCGTACGAGGCGACCGAATATTGTTCGATTTGTCCATCTCGCCCGCCGTTCGCCACCCTCGAGCCGGGTAGGGACTTACCCTGCTCTTGTCCTGTCCTCTCATATATATATATATATTTTTGCATGGTTTACTGAGTTGGGACGTGAGTTTCGGGTTCACTTATGCTGTCCTTTGTTGAGGTTGAGCATTCCTTGCTACTCTCGTTGAGTTATGGTCTAGTTTCGAGTCTTGTCCTTGTCCGTGGTTGCTTTGAGCTGATGCACCCTAGGTGTTTGATAAAATGCCCTTGAAGCGCTTCGGGAAAATAGCCACTACCTTTGCCGTTTCCGAAACTCGTCTATAGTTGTTTTCATCTCTAGTTACTGAGATCGTCTTGCATGAAGCCTTAGCTCGTTGATCGTAGGTAGTGGTTAGCGAGATCGAGCAGTGGCATTTCTTCAAGAAAGATCTTGGCAATGGTGTTGTTCTCGGCAAAGAGGAGATCGTCGAAAAGGGAGCTTAAGTGAGAAAGGAAATCATGCCCACTTAAGGAAAATTAAATAATAAAAAAGAAAACAAGAGAAACAAACAAAGAGTAATGAAAAGAGAGATAACATCCATGTGTAAGCCATTTTAAGCGTGTGGGCAGGAGGGACTTTAGGAGTGTATGTGTCATTTTCGAAGGGTAACATCTGTCTTCTTTTTGTCCATTTTCGCGTGCATTTTGCGGATATCCGAACTTGTGGCTGTACGTCGTACCTTATGTCCATCTTGCGTTTTGCATTTTATATAACTTCGAGTTTGTTGGATAGTGGCGCATGTTGTTCTCGGCTTGGTACGGAATAAATATACGTCAAGATCATGGTTTTGGCGCTTTGAGGTTGGGGTTGAATTCACAAGAAATTCTGGGTTTAATAGAACCTTCGAGCGGAGAAGGAAGCATGCAGAGAAGAAGAACGCGTGGGAGGAAATTATCGAAGAAGAAGAAGATAAAAAAATGGGTGTTAAAAGTGAAAAAGACAAAAGGAAGAAGATGACGCCCGCAGAAGAGAACGTGTAGGCTAGACTAAAGGGGAGGAAAAAATATAAAAGGAAAAGAAAAGAAAAGAAATAGAAAAAAAAAGAGGAAAGAACAGAGAAAGTGGCTTCGGGAATAGGAGTCGCTGAAAAAGGGGAGAAGTGCAGCAAGGAAAAGACAGAGTAGTGAAAATAAAAAATTAAAAATTAAAAAAAATGAATGAAAAATATGTATATTTTAACTTTAAAAAAAATCTTTTTTATCCGACATGGGTCGGACCTGGGCTCGAATCGGATCAACTAGTCGGATTGGTCCTATCCGGTCCGAATCCTTTTTTCCGAATAAAATAATATTAAATATTAAAAATACATTAAAAAAATTCAAAAAAATTCAAAAAAATAAAAAAAACTCGAAAAATAATAAAAACTCAAAAAAATTCCGAAAATTCAAATGTCAAAAAACACTGAATTTTAAAAAAAAATTTAAAAAAATTAAAAAAAAAAAAAAAAATCGAAAATTAAAGCATGTAGGGTTTGGTTAAGAATTTTTGTGTTTTGCCCTTTTTTTTAGCGTAATTAGGCCTTTATTTTCTTGTACCTTGATTATATTGTATGTTCAATTCGCATATTTGATTATATTTGTGGATGTTTAATCGCACGTGCTCAATTTTACTGCATTTAGGATCTTGGTAGCTATGATTGTTACTCTAATGATTGCACACCTGCATAATCACCCCGCATGTTAGTGGATAATATAAAATCAATCCAAACTGCATGACAAAAAAAAATTTATGTTAAAATGAACAAGATTAGGTATCAAAAGGGCACTAATTGGTTAATTAGGCAGCACATGGTAACGCTCCTATTTCTCCTAATTTCTGTTCTTTTATTCCCCGGGAACAAAAAAAGAACAGAAATTTGTTTAGTAAAATATTTGTTCTCGGAAACAATTTCTCTAATTTTTTGTTCTCGGTAACAATTTTGAAAAGCAAAAAAAGTTGTTTTTTTGTTCCTGGGAACAATTTTAAATAAGCAAATTTTCTTTTTTTTCTTTTGTTTCTCTCTCTTGCCGCGGCCACCTCCAATCGCTCGGAGCCACCATCGACTGCCGGTCGCTTTGTCGCTGCGCCGCCGCCGTCTCCGCTCCGAGTCGCCCGCGCTTCGTCACCGCCCCGCTGCTTGACCCGCGCCGCGTCCGCCACCCGTCGCCGACCTTCACGGGAGGCGGCGGTAGCCGATGGGCTTTGCGGCGGCCGATCGACAGCGACGGCAAGCGGTCGTGTAGTGGCGACGGCGGGCGGCGACCGGCGACGGGCGACAAGCAGCAGCGGGTGGCGACGGCCAACGGTCGGCGATCTGTGAGCAAGAATAAAAAATGAATAAATACAAAAAAGAAATTGTTGCGTTACCAAACGTATTTCTATTCTTTTTCTATTCCAAGAGTAGAAATTTTGTGTAGTTATCAAACGGGTTCTTTTACTCAGAAATTGTTCCCCGGAATAGAAATAGAAAAGAATTATTTCTGAAAAAAAAAACTCTTCCCCGAAACAGAAGCGTTGTCATGCGTAGCCTTAGTATAATCAAGTCCTGATCCTAAATTCTCTGGTTGCGTAGGAAGTGAGGCACGCTCTCATGCCTCTCTTGGTTTCTAGCCGACCCCAATAGGCTAGTGGCAACTTCTTTTGTGCAAAATTCCTAAAAATATCCCAATGTCACGTGAGGTATGGGCTTGGGAGAGCCCGCACTTAATCATGGGCCTTAAGCCCGTCATTTAGGCAATACTCCTAAACCTATTCCCTCCCCCGAGGGTGGGTCGTGATAGCTATACAATTTTTCTTCAAAGAAAAAGAGGTGATTGTTTATTGAAGACAATAAGGTGATATTTCTGGTCTTAGTGTGTTTGTTGGTCCTGAACTTTTAGTCTTTAGTGCTTCATAAGTCATGATAAGGTACATTTTAGGTGGCAAGTTTTAAACATGGTGGGTTCTGCGTCCACATATGAGATTAGATTATTTACATAACAATTGGTCAAAGGTGGCTTTAAAGCAATTAATGGTCAATCCCTTATAAACAATTGGTGCACTCACATGGGAATTAGGAAAATAATGGATTTTGAAAGATTGACAGATTATGAATTACAGCTTAATTTCTTCTGGAAACGGTCTCTTTTTTTTCTCTCTATTATTTCCAATTTGCTGTGGCCTTTGGCAGCAATTTCATTTTCTAAAATCTAATACAGTCATAGACACATAAACTGATGCTATCATGATATAATTGCACACATGTAGGCAAAAGCAATAAAACTACTGTGATAATCATCGCTGTCGCCGTTCCTATTGGCGTAGGCGTGGTGCTTCTCTTCCTCGCTTGTTGTTTCAAGCGGAGGAAAGCGACCAAGACGTATGAAGTCGTCCAAGGAGATCAAAGCGGGAGGAAATATGTACCTGTGCCTTATAGTTGGATACAATAATGAAACCATATATGCAGGTTGTACTGTCCTACGCTTTGGGTGAAATGACCTTCTGGTGCTGTTTCCTTGCGTAGGCGTAAGTAAAATTACAAATGCCTGAGTCTTTACAGTACGATTTAGCCACCGTGCAAGCTGCCACAAACAATTTCTCGCATGAAAACAAGTTGGGTAAGGGCGAATTCGGTGAAGTTTTTCAGGTATTATTAATCAGAAATTAGATAAGAAATGGTTTAAAAATTGATCTTCAATTTCATAACTTTGAAAAGTTGTGATCAGAAGCAATTCATGTGTACTTAAACATCATGCTAACCTTTCAGGGTAAGCTTCTCAATGGACAACAAATAGCGGTGAAGCGACTATCTCGAAGCTCAGGACAAGGCGTTGAAGAATTCAAGATCGAAGTGATATTGGTAGCGAAGCTTCAACATCGAAACCTCGTTCGGTTGCTCGGGTTCTGCTTGGAGGGTGAAGAAAAACTGCTTGTATATGAGTTTGTGCCAAATAGAAGTCTCGACTACTTTTTATTTGGTATGTTGCATTGAAAATATTCCTAAGCTATTGCTTTCCATGTTGAGGCCAATATGTGATTAGCCTCAAATTATGGTGAGTGTTTCACTAGCTTTTAGAACCTAAAGTTAGTTGCTTGCGTAAAATGTATTCAAGAGGATTTATTAATTGAAATTACCCCGTGTTTCAAATGTGCATACATGCAGATCCTGAAAAGAGTAGGCAATTAGATTGGTCGAGCCGTTACAAAATAGTATTTGGAATTGCTCGAGGAATGCTCTATTTTTACGAGGATTCTCGACTTAGGATCATTCATCGGGATCTAAAATCAAGCAATATCTTGTTGGATAGTGATATGAACCCTAAGATTTTAGATTTCGCCATGGCAAGGATTTTCGGAGTCAATCAAACACAGGCAAACACCAATAAAATTGTTGGGACTTTGTAAGCATTGTTATGCTTTGTTCTTTACATTTTATGCTTATGTAATAATGCTGATGTATTATGGTTTGTAGCGGTTACATGTCACTTGAGTATGCAATGCATAGGCAATTCTCCGTGAAGTCCGATGTCTATAGTTTTGGTGTATTACTTCTAGAGCTCATTAGCAGTAAGAAGAACAATCACTTCTACCAAGTAGACGGGGGTGAAGATCTCACTGGCTATGTAAGTTGCACAAATTGACTCTTTGACGGATATGAAAATTGTTAAACTAAGAAACTCTGATGTACTGAGCAAGTTTTATCCATATACTATTTTTAGGTTTGGAAAAATTGGAGAGATGGTACATCATTGGAAGTGTTAGATCCAGCCATTGGAGACTCATATCCAAGGAATGAAGTCCTTAGATGCCTCCACATTGGTTTACTTTGCGTTCAGGAAGATCCATTTGATAGACCGTCAGTGGCAAACATAGTCTTGATGTTGAGCAGCTACTTTGTTACTCTTGCACTGCCCCAACAACCAGCCTTCTTCCTCTGGAGCAGACCGAGAGGCCAATGAAAGAGCTTGAATCGGACCAATCCGCTAGCAGGTCTATGCCATTGTCAAACAATGATATATCAATCACCGAAATTTACCCTAGGTGAACGGTGATATGAGTGGAAATCTTTTTGCACGATAGTCTCGCAGAGACCATGAACCTAAGATCCTTGGCACTCCACGGAGATCACTAATGAACAATGAGCAAACACCTTTGTACTGTACATCTGAAGGTATGGAGTGTCTTCTCTTCTAGGCCAATTCATGTTTTATTGTGAGGCTGCTTTAAATTTATTTACAGGTGTGGGTGGTTTTATTGGATTGAGGAATATAAGTTCTTCCTTTTCTAAAGAACTAATTAATTGAAACGACTAGAGTTTTATTAGCTGTCTCTTTTTACAGTACTTTTCATGATGTATAAAGAGATATATCCATTTGTACATAATCCACACCGCTTTATTTCCATCTCATTTATTAGAGATGTTGGTCATAAACCTCACCCCCGATATATTCCTTTGCGTGACCCTGCCTAGTTACTCGATTATAATGGTTGGTGGTTGTTTATGAAGGAAAGCCAAGCAACATAGCATGGATTCTTCCATTCAATTATTTCCTCATCTCTACACAGGAATATGTTGGAGAAATCTTTCCAGAATATTTTGAAGCTGTCAAAACGTTTCTATCAGTCTAGTCTGGATATTCGCAGACCGTCTGTTTAAAGTCTGAAGACTTTATGATCACCAGACTCAGCACTTAAGACTCAAGACTCAAGACTATTCTCATTGACAGTCTTTCTAATCCAGTGACGAAGGAAATCCAGAGCCAAAGTATATGGTTGAGGATTTAATCCTATCTTCTGGAGAAGATCTCTTGGTTGGATAAATATAACGGATTCTTTTATTCGTATCTAGATCGATTGAAGATCCGGTGGTCGACGAAATATTCTTGGAATGTTCTATTCTTGGAAACCAAGATCCTGATTGTATGGGCAAACAGGATTGATGGGCTATTGTCATGTTCCTTTAATAGCTCGAATGATCTTCTTAATTGATTCCGTCCAACGGGTAGATTGGAGGAATTCCTTTGGTAAGTGCCAACGGGTATGATGGCATAAAGGAGTATAAAAGGAAGACGTTCTAGTTGTTTTAAGTGAGTGATCGATAGAGAAATTCCAAAGTCTGAAGCACCTTGATTATTAGTCGATACATTTTGAGCGAAATTGTATACACAGAGAGTGTCTATACTTGGTGATACCTTTGTTGGAGAAATCTTTCCAGAATATTTTGAAGCTGACAAAACGTTTCTATCAGTCTAAGTCTGGATGTTCGGAGACCGACAGTTTAAAGTCTCAAGACTCAAGACTCAAGACTCAAGACTTAAGGATCAAGACTCAAGACTTAAGTCTATTCTCACTGACAGTCTTTCTAATCCAAGTGACGAAGGCAATCCAAAGCCGAGGTAAATGGTTGAGGATTCGATCCTATCCTCTCGGAAAAGATTCTTTGGTTGGATAATCATTTCGGATTCTTTGATTCTTATCTAAGATCGATTGAAGATCCGATGGTCGACGAAATAATCTTGGAATGTTCTATTCTTGGAAACCAAGATCCGATTGTATGGGCGAACAGATTGATGGGCTATCATCGATTCCTTAAATAGCTCGGATGATCTTCTTGATTGATTCCGTCCAACGGGTAGATTGGAGGAATTCCTTTGGTAAGTGCCAACGGCTATGATGGCATAAAGGAGTATAAAATGGAAGACGTTCTAGTTGTTTTGAGGTGTGATTGATAGAAAAATTCGTAGTCTCGAAGATCCTTGATTGTTAGTCGATACAAGTTTGAGCGAAATTGTGTAAACAGAGAGTGTTTATACTTGGTGACACCTTGAGCGAGTGTGGTAGATCATCTACACCTAGAAATCAAGGAAGATCAACACCGTAACAGCTCTTTGATCATAGTGGAATCCAGCCAATTGGCTGTCGGTGCGTAAGAGTGGACGTAGGCTTGAATCAAGCCGAACCACTATAAACAGCGTGTTCAATTCTCTCTTTCCCTTACTCAGTCTTGCGATTGAATTTTTAACTGTTTAAATATTGTGTAATCTTCAAGGAAATATTTTATAAACCTATTCACCCCCCCTCTAGGTTCTCGTACTAGCTATTTCAATTGGTATCAGAGCTCGTGTTCTTACTTTATTTGAAGTGTTTTACTTCAGAGTAAAAGATCCATGGCTAGTATGCTAGCACCAGGGTTGATGGAAGGGCAAAGCAATACTGAGACCACCCTACTTTGATGGAAAAGATTACAACATCTCGGAAAAACAAGATGAAAGCTTTTCTACGATCAAAGGATCCTCCGGAATGGGATGTGGTGGAAAAAGGAATCACTCCTACCGCTGCATCGCATTCGAAAGAGGGAAAGAAACTGTTGAAGCCAACGGAATGTCTCAAGAAGAGATAAATAAGAGACAAGCACTCGATGCTAAAGCAATTTATTCTTTATATTGTGCTTTGTCACCAACTGAATATAACAGAATATCTTCTTGTGTTACAGCAAAAGAAGTCCGGGATAGATTACATATCACTTATGAAGGGACAGACCGAGTGAAGGAGACCAGAATTAACATTCTCCTTGGTCAATATGAAGCCTTCAAAATGAAACCAGGAGAATCTATAACTGACATGTTTAGCCGTTTTACAGATATTGTCAATGGTCTTGAGAATCAAGGACAGAAAATTTCTGATCCTATGAAGGTGAACAAGCTCTGCGTGGACTCTCCAAGGATTGGAATCATATAAAGACTTCAATAAGAGAGACGCAAAGAATTATGCCATTATCGTAGACGAGCTGATTGGAACTCTTGATCTTACGAAGTGGAACGAATTAATGAAGACGAAGATCCAAGAGGTAAGAAATCCATTGCATTAAAATCTAACGATGATTCGATGATACTGATTCGAAGAAGATCTGGACGATGAGGAGCTTGCTCTTATGATTAGAAGGTTCAGAAAGCTGAATAGAAAAGGAAGAAGGTTCAACTCAAAGAAACAAAGTTTTCAGAAACAGCAAACCAAGTTTGTTGATAATGAGGAACCAAACAAAGATGTAGTTTGCTTCGAGTGTAAGAAAAAGGGACATATCAGACCCAACTGTCCTCTTCTGAGGAAGAAAAGAGGAAAGCCTGAGAAGTCTCGAAAAGCTCTTAAAGCCGAAACTTGGAGCGATACAGAGTGTGAAGAAAGTGATGAGGAATATGCAAACCTGTGTCTGATGGCGCAATCGACTCGACTGGATCGACTCGGACCGGTGAATTTGAGGTAAGTGATTATAAAATCCATGTCAAAGTCTCTAAATACATTGATGAATTATGTTTTAGTCTTAAGACTTCTCTCAAAAAGATTTCCGAACTTAAAAAGGAAAACTCAGTTTTAAAACAAAAGGAAAACATTTTAGAAGAAAAAGTGAAAAGTTTAAACTTGAATGTTTCTACTCTTAAAGAGAATGAAGATAAACTTTCAAAAGAAAATGCCTTCTTAAAAACTGATTTATCAAATATTTCAAAGAAATTTTCAATAGGGTCGGAAAAACTTGAAAAAGTTCTTTCGGTCAAAGACCTTACTTTAACAAGTCTGGTCTAGGTATGACAATGAAACGATCCCCTTGATTGATTTTCCAAAAGTAAAAGAAAGAATTAAGAAAAGACCGTCAAAAGAGGCTTACAAAAATCATTTCAAGAAAGTCTTTGTAAAGTCTCGTAGGTCGAAATGCTCTAAGATGTTCAAAGTGTAACAGTCAAGATCATTTTGAAAAAGACTGTCCTATGGTTTGGAAGCTCGTTAAGAGAGTATGGCCTAATAATGCTCATCTTACTAACACCAAAGGACCCAAGAAAATTTGGGTACCAAAGAAAGCTTGAGACTCTTTTTTTGAATGCGGTCTCTGTCAAAAGAAGGTAAAGTGGTATCTTGAGCGAATGCTCAAGACATATGACAAAAGGAGACTCAAATTGTTTCATAAAGCTTATTCAAGTAAATGGTGGAAAAGTTTCATTTGGAGGAAATAGCAAAGGAAGTATTGTGGGATTCGGAACCGTGAAAATTGGAAATCTTACAATAAGCAATGTCTCTCTAGTGGAAGGACTCAATTACAATCTTCTCAAAGCATTAGCCAATTGTGTGATACCGGTTTCAAGATCTCCTTTCAAGAAGGCATATGTTCTGGAATTAGTAAAGATTCGACTCGTCTTTCATGGGTCGAAGGCATGGAAACATCTACCTCCTTGATGTAAAACCAAATGAAGCACAATGTCTAATCTCAATTCAAGATGAAGCAGTCTTATGGCACGTAAAGCTTGGCCACATCAACATGAAGCAATTAGCCAAAATCTCATCAAAGAAGCTTGTTCGAGGACTACCTAAAGTGCCTTACCAAAAGTCGACTTATGCACTTCATGCATTCGGGAAAGCGGGTAAGAAATTCATTTAAGCCAATGAATCATGTCTCTACTAATCATGTACTACAGTTGCTTCATATGGATCTCTTCGGACCAACAAGAACCCAGAGCATTGGAGGTAAGAAGTATTGTCTAGTAATTGTAGACGATTACTCTCGCTTTACCTGGGTATATTTTTTTGCAAGTAAGTCGAAACCTTTTCGTACTTTGAGAAGTTTGCAAAAAGGTTCAAAATGAAAAAGGATGTGCTATTTCAAGTATAAGAACGGATCATGGAAGTGAATTTGAAAATCAAGATTTTACAAAATTTTGTGATAAATCTGGTTTTAATCACATGTTTTCCTCTCCGTATACTCGAGCAAAATGGAGTTGTGGAAAGAAAGAATAGATCTCTTCAAGAAATGGCTAGAACACTTTTAATTGAAAGTAAAATCTCTTCACGATTTTGGGCTGAAGCTGTTTCAACAGCTTGCTATATCATAAATAGAGTCTTCCTAAGACCTATTCTAGAAAAAACCCCATATGAATTGTTCAAAGGTAAGAAGCCTATTGTTTCATACTTTCATGTGTTTGGGTGCAAATGCTTTATTTTGAAAAATGCAAATGATCGAGTTGGTAAGTTTGAAGAAAGATCAGATGAAGGCATCTTCCTTGGATACTCTACATCAAGCAAAGCCTACGAGTCTACAACAAGAAAAGCGATCTGTGGAAGAATCAATGAATGTCAAATTCCAAGACTTAGCGCAAGATGAATCCAAACGGACTCGGATGAAGAGTCTCGAACCCGCTCTAGACTTTCCAATGTCTTCAACTCAAGAAGCATCTCGGACTCGGGAAGTCCAACATCAAGATGCTCATGAAGATTCAAATAAAGAAAGAGATCATCAACTGTGCAAATCAACTAGTAACTGGAAGCACAAATCCGGTCATCCCAAAGATCTCATTATTGGCGAAATCAATGAAGGAATCGCACCCAGATCAAAAAGGCGTGAAGAATCTAGTCTTTGTGGCTCTCATCTCTGAAATTGAACCAAAAAGTATAGAAGAAGCTTTATCTGATGAAAGTTGGATCGAAGCTATGCAAGAAGAACTCAGACAGTTCAACATTAATGATGTCTGGGAATTGACATCTAAACCAAAAGGTAAAACTGTTATTGGAGCCAAATGGGTATTCAGGAACAAGATGAATGAAGAAGGAAAAGTCGTACGAAACAAAGCAAGACTCGTGGCTAAAGGCTATACGCAAGAAGAAGGAATAGACTATGACGAGACTTACGCACCAGTAGCAAGGTTAGAAGCTATTCGTCTATTACTTGCGTTTGCTTGTTATAAAAATTTCAGGTTATTCCAAATGGACGTCAAAAGTGCATTCCTAAATGGATTTATCCATGAGGAAGTTTATGTGGAACAACCACCTGGGTTTGAAGACCCAAAGAAGCCAGACTCAATCTTCAGACTGAAGAAGGCCCTGTATGGTTTAAAGCAAGCACCTCGAGCTTGGTACGAAAGACTAAGTAAGTTTTTATTACAGAATGGTTTTGTCAAAGGTAAAGTTGATACTACTTCATTCATCAAAAAGGAAAACAAAAGCTTTTTACTTGTTCAATATATGTGGACGATATTATTTTTGGTTCACCTAATGAAAGTCTTTGCAAGAAATTTTCTAAGTCTATGCAGGATGAATTTGAAATGAGTATGATGGGAGAGTTAACATTCTTTCTTGGACTCCAAGTAAAACAAATGAAGGAAGGAACTTTCATTCATCAAGAAAAATATGCGAATGATCTTGTCAAAAGGTTTGGATTGGGAAAGTGCAAAAAGACCGACATACCAATGTCATGTTCTCAGAAGATAGACAAGGATGAAGAAGGGAAGAAAGTAGATCAAAAGCTGTACAGGAGCATGATCGGTTCACTTCTTTATCTTATCGCTTCTAGACCGATATTTTGTTGAGTGTTTGCATCTCGTGCTAGGTTTCAATCGATCTAGAGAATCACATCTCATTGCCGTGAAACGTATTATCAAATACGTTGCCTCATCTTCAAGCATCGGTCTTTGGTATCCAAAGAGGGGAGACTTTAATCTTCTAGGATACTCGGATGCGAGATCTGGCGGTTGCGAGTCGATAGAAAGAGCACTTCGGAACTTGTCAACGCTTGGAAACATGATGTGTCTTGGTTCTCAAGGAAGCAAAGCACTGTAGCTCTCTCAACGACAGAAGCAGAGTATGTAGCTCTTGGAAGCTGCTGTTCGCAAATTCTATGGATAAAACAACAGCTACAAGACTTTGGCATTGAAGACTCATGCACGGAAATCAGATGTGACAACACCAGCGCAATCAATCTCACCAAAAATCCAATCCTTCATTCAAGAGCAAAGCATATTGAGATTCGACATCACTTCATTAGAGATCATATTCAAAATGGAGAAATCTCAATTCAATTTGTTGATTCAAAAAGTCAACTAGCGGATATATTCACAAAGCCTTTGGAGAAAAATCAATTCGACTTTATCCGCTCAAGACTCAACATTTTGAAGCTTGAAGAAGTTAAAGTCTAGAGACTCACTATCTCTAAGACTCTGATCTCTCAGACTTTAAATCATGAGACTCAACATTCATGGCTAAAGATTGTAAGTTGCTATTTTATCTAAAAGGTACGAATTCTTGTTTAGTTATTTTATCTAATCTCGAAAAGTACGATCTTTCATTCAGATATAATTCGTGTGAAAACTTGTCTTTTTTAAGGAATTAATTTTGGCAGTTATTGATTTTGAAAAGAAGTGTTCGTACACTTTCCTTGTTCCAATTAAACTTCTTTCAAATCCGAGGTATATATATATACAGTCTTTCTTCGCCCAATTTTCAAAACCCTAAAAAGGCACTCTCCTCCCGATACTGTTTCTACTCCTTGTTCGTCGTCGAGAAAGTGGTCATTTTTCTTGGGAAAAGCAAGTGAAGGAATCTTCAATAGACAAAGAAAGATGTCGTCTTCGAGGAAATCATCAAGAATCGCAAGCAGGGGACCACAAAGAATGGAGAAGGGACCGACTCACTTCGATCTTACTGAGGAAGAAGACTTATCAAGTCAGCGACAAAGTCCGATTCGCTCTCCTCCACATCATTCATCACCTCCTACCCCACAAGGTGCAAGTCAACATCTGGAAGATGAGATAATCGAGGAAGTTGACCCAGTAAGAGTTCAAAGACCCTCCTTTATCTATAAGCTTTATCGTGCGTTGAAAAGCTCGGTTCTTCATTAAAATATATAGATGACTTCCTTAAGGACAAAAATTATGGGAATGAGTATCTTTTCTGCGGAAAATGGAAGAATTGGGAGTTGCTCCTAAAGGAAGGGCGAGGAGGCTCTTGCGAACATTCCCGAGACCCTCGTTTGCCAGGACAAAATCTGATTGAAGGGAACGATGATGACAAAATGTTCCTTGAATTTAAACCTAGAATGGGTGTGGCAGCAAAGGCGAAAGGAAATCGGATGGATTTGTTTAAATCCAAGGATCATGAAAAAGTGTATTTCAGGCTGTTGAAAAGAGGGGTGATAAACCCTAGAAGCGTTGATTTTGACTTCCTGGACACCATCAACATGAACTTAAGAGAGAAGTTGAATTTGTTTCAACTTGAGACTTTTTGCTCTGACTCTACGGATGGGTATGCTCAACTGACCGCTTATTTCTATTCAAATCTTAGCTTTTTGGATGCGAATAGAATTTCTTTCAGTGTACGAGATCAAGTTTACGTGGTAGATGTGAATATGTTGGCGGACATTGTTGGAGTTGAACGGGGACGCTATATCCCAATCAAAGTCTCACCTGCTCGTACTACTCTGGATCTTATCAAAGATATGGACGCAGAGAAGAAAATTACCTACTCGAGGATGAAGGCCATCAACATCGTGCTTCATAAGATTGTGATCAACTGTCTCAGACCAAAGTCTACGTCAAAGACTTCTGTGTCTCTTTCTGAAGCAAAGTTGATGTACGCGATAAACTCAGGACGGAAGTTTTCTCTCCCGCACACTATCCTCTTCCATATGTACAGAGCAATGTCAAAAGACAAAGGACAATTGCCTTATCCTGGTCTGGTGACCAAGATCTTCAGGCACATGAACATTGAACCGCCACATACATTTTGTGTTCGACCGTGTGATAAGATGGTGGTAGGGATGAAAATGTTAATGAAGATGCGTTTGCAAGAACTCTCCAAGGCAATGGAGAAATTCAAGGTGAAATCTCCAGTTCAGTCTGCCTCAAAGAGAAAAGGAAAGGAGGCCATTGGTGCTCCATCGAAAAAGAAGAAAAGAACTCTCATCCTGGAGGATGAAGATGAAGATGAAGATGATGAAGATCCTACTATTCAAGCACTGACAAGAACCAGACGTTCTGTGTCTCAATCTACAGAACTTCAGCAGAGCAGAGAAGAGCAGAACAGAGAAGATGAACAGAGAGAGAAGGAGAAAGAAGTTCAAGAAAAAGGAGAAGGAGAAAAAGAAAAGTCTGCTAATGAATCTGGAGAAAAAGGAAATCAAGAGCATGATCATCACTCTTCCTCTTTCGATGTCCTAGAGACAGGGGGAGTTGGCGAGCAAGAGAGGTCTACACCTCATGCCGTCGTGAAGATCTAAGACAATCTCCGAAGACCCGGAAGAAGTTCAGGTCTCTCAATTGCCCGAGGAAGGTCACGATACGTCGAACCAGATCGCAAGACTTAACGGAAGCGCCATCGTCGCATACACACCATCCGAGAAAGCCAATGCTAGTACACAGACGGAAGATTCAGATTTTCGCCGTATCATGGATATTCTTTCGGAAATGCGTGGCCGATATATGCTCGGATCGTGAAATCCAAGCCTTGAAGAATCTTTGGACAAGCATCTTCGAGTCTCTCGGAGGATAAATTCAAAGACCTCGCTCTCCGCAACTTCAAGCCAATGCTAAGGGAGAAGAGGTAGCTCAAGCGAGGGAAGACTGAAGAAGCTCGAAGGAGTAGTCCAGTCCATTGGGGATTTCCAGATCGTGCGCATTCCCAAGCAGACATGACTCCTTTCTCACCCTTTTTAATGCTGACAAAAAGGGGGAGAACCAATTTGAACCAACAACTTTTTCATCTTTTAAAACTTTAGTGGTTATGTTTATGTTGAGTATGACTTGAGAACTTGAACTTGGGTGTGAATTTGACTGAATTGGCTGTGGATTTTGATGCTTGACTGGTTGCATTTATTTCAAGTGTTGTTATATGGTGTTACTCATGAAAGACTAACCAATTTTCTATGGATGCAGAGTCGGTTGTTTTATTAATCTTTATGAGTTAGCCATATTGCTTGAGAAATGTTTTTGCAGGTCAAAGTTGTTCAAATCTACAAGAAAGTTTTGTCACCATCAAAAAGGGGGAGATTGTTGGAGAAATCTTTCCAGAATATTTTGAAGCTGACAAAACGTTTCTATCAGTCTAAGTCTGGATGTTCGGAGACCGACAGTTTAAAGTCTCAAGACTCAAGACTCAAGACTCAAGACTCAAGACTCAAGACTTAAGGATCAAGACTCAAGACTTAAGTCTATTCTCACTGACAGTCTTTCTAATCCAAGTGACGAAGGCAATCCAAAGCCGAGGTAAATGGTTGAGGATTCGATCCTATCCTCTGGAAAAGATTCTTTGGTTGGATAATCATTTCGGATTCTTTGATTCTTATCTAAGATCGATTGAAGATCCGATGGTCGACGAAATAATCTTGGAATGTTCTATTCTTGGAAACCAAGATCCTGATTGTATGGGCGAACATGATTGATGGGCGAACATGATTGATGGGCTATCATCAGATTCCTTAAATAGCTCGGATGATCTTCTTGATTGATTCCGTCCAACGGGTAGATTGGAGGAATTCCTTTGGTAAGTGCCAACGGCTATGATGGCATAAAGGAGTATAAAATGGAAGACGTTCTAGTTGTTTTGAGGGTGTGATTGATAGAAAAATTCCAGAGTCTGAAGATCCTTGATTGTTAGTTGATACAAGTTTGAGCGAAATTGTGTAAACAGAGAGTGTTTATACTTGGTGACACCTTGAGCGAGTGTGGTAGATCATCTACACCTAGAAATCAAGGAAGATCAACACTGTAACAGCTCTTTGATCATAGTGGAATCCAGCCAATTGGCTGTCGGTGCGAAGAGTGGACGTAGGCTTGAATCAAGCCGAACCACTATAAACGCGTGTTCAATTCTCTCTTTCCCTTACTCGTCTTGCGATTGAATTTTTAATTATTGCAAATCCTTTAACTTGTTTAAATATTGTGTAATCTTCAAGGAAATTTTTTATAAACCTATTCACCCCCCCTCTAGGTTCTCGTACTAGCTATATCAACCTTGAGCGAGTGTGGTAGATCAACTACACCTAGAAATCAAGGAAGATCAACACTGTAACATCTCTTTGTTCATAGTGGAATCAGCCGATTGTTTGTCGGTGCGAAAGAGTGGACGTGAGGCCAATCAAGCCGAACCACTATAAACCGCGTGTTTAATTCTCTCTTTCCTTTACTCAATCTTACGTTGATTATTATTTGTTGCAAATCCTTCAACTGTCTAGTATTGTGCAATTATCAAGAAAAATCTTTTATATACCTATTCACCCCCCTCTAAGTACTCGTACTAGCTATATCAGAATAAACACCTCTCTCTCTCTCTCTCTCTCTCTCTCTCTCTCTTCCCGGTCTATACATGGCAACAAGTTCACCGTTGCCGGCCCCACTTGAGCCAAACTCCATAACTGATTACCTTTTTCCACTGCCATACTCTCATATGTCTCTGTCTATCCGAGATCTTAATCGTAGCCATGGCCTCCAAGGAGTGGAGCTAGTCGACGAGCTCCTCTACGGCCGGCGAGTGCTCAAACATTCTAGTGTCAAGTAGCGAGATGGGATGATGAGGGAGGGACGGAGAGTGCGAGGCATTGGACCGATGATCGAACATGTCAAAAAATGAATGAACATGTGCCAATCTTTTAATAGGCTATGAAGGGTTGCCGTACAAAGTGATGTATAATTTCATATGGAAATAATTAAATTATGCGAGTCTCATATAGAGCCCAATTATCTTGTGCAATTGAACCCAATAAGTTTTGTCACGTCAAATCAAAGGAAGTTTGAATTTTTTTTTAATGTAGCAAGGATACAAAGCACTCTCTGTCGCCATTGCCATCACTTGAAACTGAGACATTGAGTTGCGTGTATCTGGACTTTAATTGGTCAGGTCTCCCCAGTCAACAAGAAAATGCAACTCACGCAACTGACCTTGTCAACCCTTGTACGAGGAAAAAAAGACGACCATCCTCACCGTTCATCTTATTATCTTTCCCCATCCGAATCATAATGGCATCACCGACAGCCATTAATTCATAGTTTTTGGGTCAACCCAAGTGACATCTTATCTTCCAAAGTTTTTCGATCAATCAAGGAAGGAAAATCAACACAAAAACTTAAAATCCCAACACGTCTCTCTCTCTATCGCGGTTCATACGGCCCTCACCTCATTGCCGTGTCTCGCCACCATTGGCTATTGCACAAGCTTACCTCTCTCTCTATCGCATAGTGAGGACTGAGGAGGGTGGTGACATTACCCATGGAATTGAGGAAAAAGCGTAGAATGAGAATAAAATGAAAAATATGCGAAAGAAGATGACAAAAAAAAAGTGAAATAATTAGGAAGAATACATTCAGACCATTCTATTCTATATGTTTATAAGTCATCTCCTCAACGCAACAAAATAAAAATGCCAATTTACACTCATCTAATAAAAAATTTGTCAATATGCTCTAGTTCAAATGATCTCAATATGTAGATAAACTAGGAAAATGCATATATAAAAATTAGGAAAATGTCCGTGCACGCACAGATTTTAGACTATATTTGTTATATTATTCTAAATTCTGGTTCTAAAGTGAATATTTACAATATATATATATAAAGTTAAACATCTACATCAAGCAAATTCTCCTCTAGAGTTTATGTGAAGTTTTACTTAAAGTGGATCCGAATCCCATTATACAAGTTCCGATTAAAAGAAAGGACAAGACATACAATTATAGAATATTTTGGTGTCACAACAGAAATACATGCAATAAAATAATAAGAACAAATAAGAAGCATGAAAGCATAAAGGAGAACATAAAATGTTCTATTTTGTTCTCTCAATTTGCCGAAATCTTCACCTTTGTCTCGTCGATTTGGTGTGGGCAATGTGAGCGAGATACATGTGTAGAGTTTTCTTGAGAGTAAAATGTTCTCCTCCTCTTCACCATTTTATTACATGCTAAGAATTTGACATCCGGTAAAGTCATTATCAAAGGCAAACTATCGGGTAAAGCTCGTAAATATGTGCGCTAGAAAGTTAAATCTTGCAGAAACTCATTCCATTTTTAATATATATATATATATATATATATATATATATATATATGTGTGTGTGTGTGTGTGTGTAGAGCAAAGATTCATATATTAAGAAATTTTATTAAAATTTATACTTATCAAATGACGTGATAATTTTCTATTAAGTAATTAAAAAAAGTCGGTTATTCAATTTACAGGTGGCACTTCTTTAACCCTGCAATTGAAACCCTCATCTCACGATTCTTTTGGGCCACAAAAATCTTCATCTCACTAGTACGATCACTTTACTTTTAACATTTTTTAAACTCTTTCCCCAGAGAACTGAACATACTCTTCTTCTTTCGATAATTCTACCCCCAGTCCCGCAGGCAAATAAAGATAATCAGACCATGAATTTTCGCTTCATCATCTCCCTCGCCCTCTTCTTCTTTCTCAATTTTCTAGGCGATCATCACTGCCACACTACCGAAGCCGCACCAACTTATCTACAGTATGACTGCTCGAACACCACGCTCTACGCTCCCAAATCCACCTACCAATCCAACCTCAACACCCTCCTCTCTTCCCTTTCCTCTGCCGCCACCAACAGCGGCGAGGGCTTCACTAATACCACCGCTGGGAAGGACGCTCCCGGCCGTGCGTATGGGCTCTTCCTCTGCCGCGGCGATGTCAGCACTGCCACGTGCAGCGAGTGTGTGGCTACCGGATCAAAAGACATCCTTCGGCGATGCCCCGACAGGAGAATCTCTGTGATCTGGTACGACGAGTGCATGTTGAAGTACTCAGACCGGTCCATTTACTCGGTGGTGGATATTATACCTGGATACACGATACCAGACACCGGGAACGTCACCGGCCCAGATCGGTTCTTGCAGCTGCTAGGAGAGACCATGAACGACGTGGCGCTGATGGCTTCGGGTAGTGAATCGGGGAAGAAGTTTGCTGTCGCAGAGGCGAACTTCACAAGCTCACAGAAGCTGTACACGCTTGCGCAGTGCACGCCGGACTTGACGGTGTCCGACTGTAACACATGCCTCCGGGCTGCGATCGCAGATCTACCTCAGGGGGAGCAAGGTGGAAGGTCGTTCACTCCAAGCTGCACGGTGAGGTTCGAGATGTACCTCTTTTATAATGCCTCGGCAGTGCCGCCACTGCCCCAGCTTCCTTCTCCTCCTCCTGCTCCGCTGAATAGAGCCAAAGGTACGTATTTAATTGAATTAAGGAGAAGGATGATGGATTACTAGTTTTCTTTTTACAACTTTTGTAATTTCATCTGTTGATCTTTGTTCATGGATTCTGGTCATGTATTTTGTCCATCTTCACTTGTATTTTTAGTGTCCCAGCCTATAAATTTCTGTCCATGTATGCCTTTTGTAATATCTTTTAGGATGAATGAGGGTGTATCTGGTGGTTAGGAACTTTGAGAGCGTTTTCCTTGTTGATTCATGTGCTGGACTTTATTAAAAAAAAAAATGCCCAGGGAACTTTCTAAGCAATCAAATAACATTTAGTTCTTCATGGTTCTTCTCATATTATATGTAATCGGTGTTTTGGAAATCAAAAATATTTTTGTTATAAAGTATGCTTAACCACTGTTTCAACAAATTTGTTAACAAGCTTTATGAAAATTCATTCACAGGCACGAGCCACATATTCTTTTAGGCGTGTTTGGTAACGTTTCGTTCAAAAATTGTTTGGGAACGAAATAAAAAAAAAACTATTTTTATTAGGAACAATTTTTAGTAGAAAGATGCGTTTGATAAATTTGTTAGGGAATAAAAAATAAATAGAAACACGTTTGGTAAATTTATATTCTTTTTTTTTTCTTTTAATTTTTTAATATTTTTATTTTATTTTTCCTTTTTTCCTTTATTTTTCTTTTTTTTTTTTTCTTCTTTTGGCCGGTCGTCGGACCGGCGACCGGCCGACGAGGGCCGGCAGCCTTGCCTAGCCACAGCGAGGCTCGCCGGCCCCTGGCGAGGCCGAGCTCGCCCGAATCCGACAAGGCTCGGTGGCTCGGCGAGCTTGGCCTCGCCCAGATCCGGCGAGGCCGAGCGTCGCCGGCCCCTCGGCGAGGCCAAGCGTCGAGCTAAGGCGAGGCCGAGCCTCGCCGGGGACCGACGCTCGGCCTCGCGAGGCCGGCGACGCTCCGGCGAGGTCGCCAACCTCGATGGCGGTCGCCGGCCATGGCGGCCGGCGACCGGCCAAAGAAAAAAGAAGAAGAAAAGAAGAAGAAAAGAGAGAGAGAGAAAAATGTTCTTCAAAAGTGTTTTTAGAACAAATTTTTTTTTTTTTTTTGTTTCATTTCCGTTCCAATTTTGTTAGGGAAAAAAAAAAAACAGATTTTTCAACAAAAACGCAAACAAACGCGTTTGCATTCTTGCTTTTGTTAACAAAAAAACAAAATTTTTGTTCATAAACAAGAAAAAAGAACATTACCATGCAGGGCCTTAGTGTCACATCTTTGATTTCTAAATTTTACTTTTGTTGGTTTGTTGCTTTTGCCTAACAAATGAGTTCTTCATCAAATGGTTACGTCTATGTTTGCATTCTCTGTTCTTTTTCCTATTTTTTCTTCTCAAAAATTGATTTCTTGTTTATGTTTTTCAACCTTTAATGCTTCATTAAAGTCTTCCGTCCCATAAAGTCAAGATGAGGTACATTTTAGGTGCAAACTTTCCTAAGTGGATCAGGCAATTGTCTCAATGTCATACCGGCTAAACATGGTAATTTCTAACGTCACTCCTGAGATTCGATTATCTAGAGAACTTTCCCACGAAAGCCAATGATAGTAGACTTTGGACTCAGGGGTTTAGCCTTTGAAGCTTATTTTTAGTCTAATTAGTCGGTAATATAAAATTAATAATGGTTGCACTCCTACAATATAAGAATTAGAAGAGGAAAAAGATATAGTGAGATGGACATATTATGGGGCAGAACATGTTTCTTTTATACATTTTAAGCCGGACAATTTTAACGAAATAAAATCTCGTGCCTGAAGAGCTTAAAGAACATGATTAGAGTGGGAAAAATAGTAGAATCATTTATTTAAACGAGTCTGTAATATCTGTTTTTTAAAATTTGCTTCTGGCTGTAGTAGCAAATTCCTAAAATATCATGCACCCTTATGATATGGTTGCACATATGCAGGCAAAAGCAATAAATCTACCAGGATAATTGTTGCCGTGGCCATTCCGGTTGGCGTTGCTATAATAGTTCTCTTTGTTGCTTGTTATTTGCCCCGAAGTAAAACAACAAAGACGTATGAAGTCGTCCATGCAGAAGGCGGTACTTAAATACGCGCATGTTTATGCCTTATTCTCGGAGTTGAAACTGTGCATCCGAGATACACAGTTCTATGCTTTTAGTGAATAACCATCTCCTGTTGTTTCGTCATGTAGGTGCAAGTGAAATTACGACTGCAGAGTCCTTGCAATACCATTTAGCTACTATACAAGCTGCCACAAACAATTTCTCTCATCAAAACAAGTTGGGACAGGGTGGATTTGGTGAAGTTTTCCGGGTATTGTCAGTTAGAAACAGTGATAGTGCTTTATGAAAATCTTTGAATGTCGTGTATGTTTGTTATCTATTCATTTCTACTCAAAGAACCACATTAAATTTCAGGGTAGGCTTCCAAATGGACAAGAAATAGCTGTGAAGAGGCTATCTAAAAGCTCAGGACAAGGTGTTGGAGAATTCAAGAATGAGGTTGTTTTGGTAGGGAAGCTGCAACATCGAAACCTTGTGCGGCTACTTGGGTTTTGCTTAGAGGGAGAAGCGAAGATACTTGTCTATGAGTTTGTTCCAAACAAAAGTCTTGACTACTTTTTATTTGGTACTTCGCACCCTTTAATAGACTCTTAAGTTGTCAATTTTCCATGTTAAAGAAACTGTGCGTGTGATTAGCAGAAATTTAGAGTTTAAACTCTCACTAGCTTCTGGGAACATGCTGAAAGTTCTTGGAGGATTTACCAACTCATAATTATTGGTTTCTAATTGTGTAACTATGCAGATCCTGATAAGAGAAGGCAATTGAATTGGTCAATACGTTATAAGATAATATCTGGAATTGCTCGAGGAATGCTCTATTTGCACGAAGATTCTACGCTACGTATCATTCATCGTGACCTAAAACCAAGCAATATTCTGTTAGACAGTGATATGAACCCGAAGATTTCAGATTTTGGTATGGCTAGGATTTTCGGAGTTGATCAAACACGGGCAAAAACTAATAGAATCGTGGGGACCTTGTAAGTCTCAAATTCTTTCTTAGATGACCGATAATTTCTTGTTTATATGATACTATCTTGTGGTTGATCTGTACATTAGAAACAACACCATGCTCATTTACATGCTAGTCCTTGAATGTGGGTCATTCGCAACTTGCTTATTTTAGCAATTTACAATAAGATAATGGATGCTATAGCCCTTGTATTTGGTTTGCAGTGGTTACTTGTCTCCTGAATATGCAATGCGTGGGCAAATCTCAGCGAAATCCGATATCTATAGTTTTGGTGTCCTAATCCTAGAGATCATTAGCGGCAAGAAGAATAGCGGCTTCTTCCAATCAGACGGGGGTGAAAATCTTGCCAGCTATGTAAGTTGCATCCGTGTTATTACGACACTTATTGTGTTGCACCCATCTAATTAAGTGGAACATCCTCCATAAATAATTTTTACAGGCATGGAAGCATTGGAGAGCCGGTACACCGCTCGAAGTGTTAGATCCGTTCATTGGCAACTCATATTCAATCGATGAAGTGCTTAGATGCCTCCACATTGGTTTACTGGGTGTTCAAGAAGATCCAGCTGATAGACCCACAATGGCAAGCATAGTCCTTATGTTTAGCAGCCACTCTGTTAAGCTTCCACAGCCTCGAAGACCGGCCTTCTTCCTTCGAAGGAGCACGGAAAGACAGCTGAAAGAGCTCAAGTCGGACGAATCCACCAGCGGGTCGATGCCGTGGTCGATCAATGAAATGTCGGTTAGTGAAGTGCACCCTCGGTGAATCGTGACATGAGTGAAAGTCTCTCTTCATGCTAGTCTCACAGAGACCTTGAGATCCTTGGCCTTCCACAGGGATCATTACTGAACAATCAACAAGCACCTATGCTTTTTGAAAATAGGCTGCTAGTTGCCATGGGATCATGCGCATGGTACATAGTGGCTTCTCCTATCAAGGAACAAACACAACTATACCGAATTTTCAAGTTCCTCACTCGTGTAAGGGATATTTGCACTTTCCGCTAGATGAGTAAAACGATTACAGGAGTTGGTTTTGAAACCGAATTCCGCCGCATGTGACCCTTATTCGTGAACAGTCTAGTAATGCACTGCTATCTAGCCATAGTAAAGTCAAGTGTATCCTTTATTTCCGTTTGGCCATGACGAGAAAATAAGACGGCGAGGACATGAGGACAAAGATTATTCATATAAAAACATGATTATTCATGGCCGTGATCTCCGCTTCGCATGAGCATAATTCCTAGACCAGCGTGACTTTGGGGTATGCTAGCATTAATTTGGGTAAATTCCAATTTTTTGGAAAATTTAAAATCTGACCTGGTGGAACAACGGCTGAAAAATACTTATGTCCTAGGATAATTTTAGCTGGGTCGTGGAGCAATTGATATTATATTAGTTGGCCTACAGGCTTCACAGATCATTGGCTTAAACTTTGAGTGGATCCGAGTGGATGAGTGGACATGTGATTGATGGGCTCGGATCTCCCCTCTCTTTCAACGATCTCTGTATATTTAGAGAAAGAGCCTAATTGGAGCAAATGAAAAACTTATCAGCCAACTTTCTCTCTCAATTTTGTTCTTTGCCAGAAATTTTCCACGGATTCAAGTTGATTGTTTTCTCAATAAGAAGTCGCACCAAACTCCTCATTTCGTTAGTCTGATTTATCTTTTATTTTTCACCAGTCTAATATGTTATAAACTCAAATAGAAATACAAACATCATTTAGAGCAGAGCTTGCAAAATCGAGAATTGCCAAGATTAGACCATCAGCGAAGTTGCCCCGAAAGCGAAATCCCACCTTGGTCCTCCATGGTTTGGTCATCGCCAGAAAGTCCATCTACAGTCTTCAAAGGTCACTCTCGGTTTTCAATGGGTGATCTTTGATTTCTCATTATAGGAACTAACCAAATCAAACTGAACCGGACCATCGTAATTGAGCGAGCAACGGCCGGGATTTTAGTAAGGAGTGGGGTGGGACTGATCCTTCGCACCACGAATCATCTTAGACTGTTGCTCTCTATTTAGTTAATTAATTTATCGAATACGAGGGGTCTTGAAACTACACATCCATCGTGAAGTTGTATGAGACTTTTCGATGGTGTAATGTCGTGCAAGCACGTGTAACTTGTAGGACGGGTGCACCAAATCAATGGGATGACAATTCAAACATCATCGGTCCAAAAACAACACATCCATCATAAAGTTGTACGAGACTTTTCGATGGAGTCGTGTCGCGCAAGTTGCATGGGACCAATTTTATGGGACGACAATTCAAACATCATCGTTCCTACAATTCCGGGCTGATCTCGCTAGGCCAATACAATCATCAATCCAACCATGAAGTCTTCCTTCGCCGTCTCCCTATCTCTCTCCTTCTTCTTCATCATCAGAATTTTCATTACTGAAGCAACACCCGCAAGTCTTCCTTCGCCTTCTTTGTTGTTTGGAAATCCTTAGTTGAAGAAATGAAAGCGATCCATCCCCCACCCCCAAAAAAAAAAAAAAAAACATTGAAAGTCTTTGTGTTCTTTGCCAGTGTTTATAGTTCAAGACGAAGACGAATATTATCTATTTGCTTTGTGAATGCACTTTCTCTAACGAAATCAAGAATAAATTTATTGCAATTGTGTCTTTTGAGTTCTTTGATCAATTGATGTGACTTTTTAGTTAATTGTCACGGTATTTAAATTATATTAGCTTTATCAATATCTTATCATGGAGTTGACCAAGATAAGCGTTTGATTGTTATCTTTCTCCAACGATTTTTGGCTGATGGGTTTTGCAAAACCTTCACCAACAATGGCTACTGATCTACAAGCCATCTATAATGAGAGTTTCAAACCGATTTTGGCTCTCTTTTTTTGTATAGTTTTGCCCATCGCCTATCGATTTCTTCTAGTAGTGTTAGCTCAGTTACGTAACTACAACAGTACCTTTTTTTAGAAAGACTTTGAAAGGAAGACGATGAAGCAAGTCGGCTCATGTTGTGGACGTGTTGTGTTCGAGTCTTGGTACATAACTTGTTCAAGAATAAGATTATTGGGAATCAATTTACATCGGATACAGTTATCTTCTCCTGATATCCATTAATTTAATAAGCTATCTGTTTCTGAGTTTCCTAGCACCCACCTGACAAAACGTTCAAGTATTCAAACATTAAAAGTCACGTGGTATGATTATACCAGCTAGTGATGGCAGTCAGTTCTTTGGGCGGCTTGAAGCCGAAAAGCCCCAGGGACTTTTAGGGCCAAGAAGGTGGTCCCAAAAGTCAAATTACATATTAAGTCAAATTATTCCTTATTGCCGGCTTTGCATTTCTACGCAACGGGTCCCGCACGGTGTCTCCTAGACAAAACGAATGCAGGAGTGAGACGATGTCTTACGTTACCTTGTCTTTCCTTTTACACCCACAACAGTTTCCTTTCTCAAACACAAGCATGAGGAAGTTTCCAAGGTAAACATAGATGTCTCTCCCTCTCGTGGAAAATGTGTGAGCTCAGGATTGACCGTCTTTTTTCCAAGCTAACGGTACAATTAGCCAAGTATTTTGCTTTAAAGATAGATTCAATTTTATACAGAGTTGGTCACACTGATGTAAGCCATGTAGAATCTTTAATTCTTTGGTTTTGAGATTTTCCTTTTTAACAACAAGAAGATCCCTTTTGATTTTGCAAATCAATAACCCTTGTGGGAACCAAGTTGGCTCTATACATCTCCAAATTCTAAACCACTGAGCCAACATAATGGGGTTTTGTTTTAGGAAAATATTAGACTTGCTAAGATTAGTTTATACAATTAATTTTTTAAACGAGGTATCGGGCCATTATTGATTCTTGTATACAACAGATTATTTAGAGGATCACTCACAATTGTACATATCTCCTAGAAAAACAGTTTCGTTAGCTTTTTTTTTTTTTTGAATTTTTGTAACCTAATTTTAATAAATCTAACTCTGTGGCTTGAGGTTTTAACTAGTCGACACATATTACTTTTCAACTTTTGATTTTATTTGGTCAATACGGACAATCGTTGGAAAAAAAAAATTCATTGTGGCACTACGGATTCAAGTATTATATTTCCAATTGACATAGCAAGTTAGCAAGACGTTCCTGTCAAGAACCTTCATTAGATAATTTTGTTTTCCTGTTTATTTTGAGCCATCATTAATACTGACATTTCTATTTCCTTGTTGTAAACGAAAATTGAAAGCTATTTTACTTTGCATTGAGATTTTGCCTTAAAAGATGAAAATTAGAAAAGAGAACTCTTTGTAATAAGAGCCTGTTAACCTAGTGGCACTGTTATGCTATATTTGTAACGGGGCACTTGTGGGACTCATCTTTTGCAATCGGAATATAAAGCTTCCAAAGTTAATTGCCAAAATTGGCATTTATTGCTGTAAAACCACAAAAGCCAAACCCTTTAAAAGAATAACAAAAAACAGAATCTTATCATTTAGCTCAGTATTAAAAACCTATAGGGAACAAAAAATCAATGTAAACCTAGGTTTTCACATTTAATTTAGGTTTCGGTTGCGAGTCTCACCAAGGTCTCAAATAAGTAGCACACGTTTTCGAACTGGGCATTAGGTGATCATGACTATTGACTAGAGCAAAAGAATTAATGCTTAAAGAGCACTCTCTTCTCACCTGCTCTCAATGCCGACGTGGCCTTCGCATCGTAGTTTGACTTTTGCTGCGATGCCTGGCTTTTGTAATTTGTCAATCAGTAGCTTGATTATTATCGTATTTTGTCAGCTTTGCATAACTTTTCCAAAAGAATTTTCTGATATATACGAAACCATTTGAAAATCAAATTATTAGAGCACTTTTCCGTCACTTTTTCCTGTCACTCATAAAAGAACTTCATGTCCCTGGGGATCGTCTACACTACACTGGTCTATGAATTACTACATACTTAGAAAATGGTTGTAAGTGACTGGGAGCTACTCTACTATGAAGTAATTCTATGTCCCTCAGAGCGGATGATCCGAAACCTGCATACAAGTGTTCTGTCATTTCGTGCTAATTGTAGGGTAAAAACATCATCACATTTCATTGTAATTTTTCATAAGTCTTTTTCCGAGCCGAACAAGCTAATAGATGTCCTTAACTCAATCGATGTTGCAAGTATTTCCATTGGCATCAGGAGGTGACTACCTGTAAAAGTTGTTTGGCAATTTTTCATGCAAATCACTTATATACACGCAAATGCATTACGTGAAGCAGCAGTAATGTGTACCTCCGTCGGAGATTTTAGCCGTGGCCAACAAGGAGCTGTACCAGGTCAACAAACTTGTCCAATTGGATCAATACTTTTTCTCATGTAAGATCAAGGAAGTTTCGAATAGTTTCCATGGCAACGAGTACACATGAACCTAGTCCAAAGCGCTCTCCGTTGCCATCGCCATCACTTGAAACCGAGATATTGGAGTTGCATGTTATCTCGACTTTTGTTGGTCAAGTCTCTCTCCCCCCCCACCCCGGCAACAAGAGAATGCAAATCACGCAATTGACCTTGTCAGTGAGCCCTGTAGGAGCCCAAAAAGCTGACCATCCTCACCGTTCATCTTCTTCTCTTCTCTTTTTCCCACCTGAGTATTGATGGCCTAACCAATAACAAAGTATTCACAATTTTTTCGGTGAAACCGTGGGTCACATGGCCCTCACCTCATTGTCGTGCCTCACCACTAGCGGCAATCGCTTCCCATTGGATCGGCCTACCTTTTGCCGAGCTTGCCTCTCTATCACAAAAGGAGGAGGGCGGTGATATTACCCGTGGAACAAAGGACTAAGCCAAATATATATATATATATATATGTGCGTGCGTGCGTGCGTGTTAATATGTCATCTTCTCAATGTAGTAAACTCAAAACGTCAAATAACACTCATTAGGAAAGAAAACAATAATGTCAATTTACTTTAATTTCAAAGAATCTTAATCCGTAATAAAATTTAGTTGCATGTGGAGTTTATTCATAAATAAAAATTAGCAAGATGCCCGGGCAATCAGAGGATCTTGATCCGTAAATTCTCAGGCACCTAACAACTTTTCCTTAGAAAAGGCACGTCCTTCGTTGGAAAAAGGAGTCGGAAACAAGAGTTCCTGCATTTTTCTTGTACGAAGATTAGAATGAAGATTCCTCTCTCTCTCTCTCTCATTTCCTGAAGATTCCTCTCCCTCTCTCTCTCTCTCTCTCATTTCCAGTTACGTCTACATCCTCAGAATTTTCTTTCCCAAGTCTCCGCTTGGGATGAGGACCAAAGAGTCCAACAGAGTGGGCATTATTCTGCTTTGGAAAAACATAAGACAACGTAATTGACTTGCTTCAATGACGGGACCATTGATCCCGAAACTCATGCTTCCTTCGCCAGGAGGAGAAGGAGGATTCGTTTGCTTGAAATGGCGTATTTCTTATTTGGTAAATCTCGAATAAAACAGGGCAAAATATCTGGTAATTTAAGATCAAATAAAGAGGAAAAGGAAATTATAAAAAGAATCTCACTATCAATTAAAGGCACTTGCGATCTGACCAGTATGGCGTGGTTGCCTAAGAAGCCCAGCACGTGGTTCAGTCTTGTCGGACAAAAGCAGTTTGACCTGAGCCACAAGAGCCGTGTTGGAGAAAATCATCTTTGAATATTAAAAGAAACCCCTACCGTTTCCTTTCCGTTATTGTCTACTCCAATCTCTATCATCCTTTACCTATGTATCGATTATTTAGACGAAGATCAACATATTAACACAGAATGTGAAGATCAAAGATTGTGACAAAATTCATCATGTCTAAGACAATTATGGGCATATAATTGACAAATGGGCTACACACACAAAATAATCTGAAGTAAAATATGATTCCATTAGAATATCCAATTCAAAAAAAACTCAAGTCAATAAATGGAGAGAGACCACGTGTATATATCAAGCATATGTCCCATAAACAAACGACGTGAGATACCTTTTTTTGTATGTCAAAATAAAATTGTTAACAATACAAAACGAGTGAAAAAGTGGAAAAATTATTCAAAAAGTTATAAATCTATTATATAGCTGCCAAGTCAGTGATAAGCTTTTCATTTTGCCATTGTAGTATGAAACTTTTTGATGTTTTGAATGTAGTTACTTCAGCTAATTTAGGTTGGAGATTGCTAATATGGCGGTCTAGTTAACGCTAATCATCCTGCATAGAATGGTTGGCGATATGATGTGTTTGATGATATTCAAAACAATGTGGTTTTGTAATTTCTATGCTGATTTTTTTTCCCTCTTCTTTCCTTTCTTTTTTCTTTCTTCCTTTTTTCCTATTCTACTATTTATCTTCTTCGGCGGCCATTCGCCGAGACCCCATGACCTTGTCGACAGGAAATCAGAAAGATGAATTAAAAAAAGAAAATAAAGAAGATTACAAATTTCTAAAAATTTCTAAAAATGAGTGCTCTGGCAAGCGGTGCAAGTTGTGCACGGCCGGTGGGGTCGCGGACTGCGTACCGAGGGAAGGTGCAAGTGGAGAATGGATAAGACTTAAGCTGAAAAATGTTTATGTGCTAGAATAATTTTAGCAGCGCAACGTATTATTTCTGTTTCTGTTCTTGAGAGCGTGAAGCAATTGATAGTATATTAATTGGCCTACTAGCTTCATAGATTATTGGCTTAAGTTCTAAGTGAAGGTGAATCCAAGTGGATGTGTCATTGACGGGCTCGGATTTAGCCTCTCTCTTTAGAGAAAGAGCCTAGTTGGAACAAAAGAAAAACTTATCATTGACGGGCTTGGATTTAGCCTCTCTCTTTAGAGAAAGAGCCTAGTTGGAACAGAACAAAAGAAAAACTTATCAACCGATTCTCTCTCTCTCTCTCTCTCTCTCTCTCTCTCTCTCTCTCTTTTGATCTTCTATAGAAATTTTCTCTACTTTGATCTTCTATAGAAATTTTCCACGGATTCAAATTGATTGTCTTCTCAATAAGAATTTGCACCACACTCCTCATTTCATCAATCTCATTTGTCTTTTATTTTTTTCCTCGTCGAATATGTTATACACTCAAAAAGAAATTGAAACATTTAGAACAGAGTTAGCAACATTGAGAATCGACAAGATTAAACTATTAGTGAAGTTGCCCCGAAAGCAAAAATCTGACCTTGGTCCTGCATGATTTGCTCATCGCCAGAAAGTCCACCTATAGTTCCAAAAGTCACTTTTAAAAATTTAGGAAATTACTAAATCAGATTGGACGGGACCTAGGCAGCACGGACATGTGACACGGACACACGATACAACACAATACGATACGCCGACATGTCATTTTTCAAAAATAGAGAATTTCGATACATTATGACACGTTGTATATTAAATAAATATTTTTATTTTTATTTAATTTGATTCAAATTCATAATTAAATAAATAATAACAAAAGAGCCTACAATGAGTTCATATTAATAATATTAGTAAATCTATTCATAAGAAATTCGAAAGATATATTCATAATTAATGCATATCTATATTTGGGGACATGTTTCTAACTCTAACAAAAGTTATTGATGAAATTAATGACTAACAAGAAATTAGAATTAAATTATTTAAATAAATTTATAATCTTTCACAATAATCAAAATTTATCATTATTTAACATTTATTTTTTTATTTTTCAAAATCACTTTATAATCTCCTTTATTTATTTTTCTGATAAAAAAATGCAACACCAAAATCCCCCCGCAAGTCCACCCAAGCCCTCACGCCCCAAATTTTTTTCACTCCCTCATTTATTCTCCTCGTTTCTCCCTTCCCTCGCCACCTCCCCCCCCCCCCCCCCTCTCGCACCTTCCCCCAACAACTCCCCCACAGCCACCTGTCAGGCTTCTCTTCCTCTATTAGAAATTCAAGTCACCCTCCCGTCCAACCACCCTGCAGAAAGAAGAAATCACACAAAGTCCCATCAAAATCTCATTTTTATTTTTTTGAGTTCCCTCCTTCAAAAACCCTAGCTGCCGCCCCCTCCTCCTCCTCACATGACCCTCTTCCTCTCCATCTCCATCTCGATCGCCTCATCAGCCATCACAATCGCTCGCCGCCTTGTGTCTGACTCTTCCTCCTTTGCAGCCGTAGCCTCACCGCTGGCCCTCCATTGCAGCATCACAGTCACCACCCGATCGCCTCCGTCTTTGCTCTTCCTTTGGCCCTCCCTCGCGGCCTTGCGTCCATTTCCTCGCCCTCGCCTCCATTCTCCATCATCTTCTTCAACGATTTTCTCACCTGGACACACATTTCGGAATGTGTTTAGAAGAGTTGACCACATATTGAAAAATTAGACACGTGTTGACCACGTGATATGACATGAAAGCTCGGGCAACCTATGTGCTTGATAGGAAACTGCACATCCATCATAAAGTTGAACAAGACTTTTCGATGGAATAACGGCGTGCAGCATCTCATAGTAGAAAATAGCCGGCATGACAAGACAAGGCGTGGGTAGTTAAGGCAGTCTAGAACCATGAAATCTCAGGAATGGACAAAACTTATGGGACGACAATTCAAAGATTGGCGTTCCTATAATTTCGTGCTGATCGAGCTATAGCCAATACAATCATCAATCCAACCATGAAGTCTTGCTTCGCCGTCTCCCTCTCTCTCTCCTTCTTCTTCATCATCAGAATTTTCATTACTGAAGCCACACCCAATTATCTATTTCATGCTTGCCCAAACACTACCCTCTTCACTCCCAACTCCACCTACCAGTCCAACCTCGACGCCCTCCTCTCTTCCCTCGCCTTCGCCGCCTCCAACAGCACCAACGGCTTCGCCAACGCCACCGCAGGCCAAAACCCTCCCGACCAGGTCTACGGGCTCTTCCTCTGCCGTGGGGACCTCAACACCACCACGTGCAGCGACTGTGTGGCCACTGGAAAACAGGAGATCCTCAAAAGATGCCCCAACCAGCAAGTCTCTGTAATATGGTACGACGAGTGCATGTTGCGGTACTCGAACCAGTCCCCCTCTCGGTCATGGAGAGAGAGCCGTTGTACGTTATGTTCAACACCGAGAATGCCAACGACTCGACCCGGTTCATGGAGGTCCTGTTGGAAACCCTGGGAGACGTTATCAAAGAGGCTTTTGCTGGCTGGTCAGGGAAAAAGGTTGCCGCAGCGGAGGCGAACTTCACGAGCTTGCAGAAGCTGTACGCATTCGCGCAGTGCACGCCGGACTTGACAGCATGGGACTGTAACAAGTGCCTCCAGAACGCAAACGGTTATCTGGTGGAGGGGAAGCAAGGTGGGAGGACACTCACACCGAGCTGCATCGTGATGTACGAGTCCTACCCCTTTTATAACGCCTCCGCCCTGCCGGTGTCCGCGCCTCCGCCTCCCGCTCCAGTGACCGGACCTAAAAGTACATTTGTGTTTGTATTGCTTGTCTTCATCCGTGCCAACTCCCCTTTTATTAGTTTGAAGACTGTGGATTTAGTCCAGTGAGCCAAATAATTACTCAAGATATTGCTAACCTCTATATAAAAAATATTTTGCACAAGTGGCTATATAGATCATTGATTTAAAAGAGCAAGTAGTTATAATCCTTAAATTAAGATTGGATTGTAAGTTTTTTTTTTTTTTTACACTGATGCTTTAGTTTTACTGAAATTTCTCCAACAATAATATCCAATGAACTTTTGTTGGTCCATTGATAACCTTGAATAAGCGTGTTACAGCTCAAATTGTGATAAATTTGGTGAATTTTAATTTGATCATTTAGTTTGTAGTATTTATATTGCGAATTAAAATTCGAGTGGCTTTTGAGAGAGTCCAAATGAATTTTCATGTTGCACCGAAGAATAGTCCTGCTTTTGCTCGTGTCTCTCTTCTACTCTTGATTTCAAGCGTAATTACTTTTAGAGTTAACCTATTCTCTTTTTCCTAACTCTTTTCGCTTTATCTTGAAGCAAGATCTTGATTAGGACGTAACATTGTTACCTATCCACGAAGATACTGTTTAATGATATAGGAATATCTAAAAATACAATAAATAAAAAAGTGATATAAAAAAATGCATGCAAGTTGAGGCATGCTGTTATTTTTTCCGTAAACACTTTAGGAATGATATTAATTTTTATCCATCTGAAATAAATGAAATTTAACTATCATTTTAGATTTTCCTTATTTTACACAATAGTTTTATTTAATTGAATTTCATCTTTTAAATTTTCACAGTGAGAAATGTAATTGTGATTTTATTTTGGCAATTTTTTAATGAGGTCTTTTTCTATTTCAACCATTGTTTGTATATAAAAGACAAATGATAAGAAATAGTTTAAGGACGATATGCACAACAAAAATACAAATTTGTAAACATTTGACCATGTTAATAAAAGTTGGTCAGGATCAAATTTTTTCTGGATTCTATCATGGTAATATCCACTTATTAAAAATTAAAAAATGGAAACATGTGATATGAGCCTAAAATTTACATGGTAATACCCACTTGTTTTAATCGATAAAGACATGTTCTATACTGTGAAATAATAATGTGACATCCTGAAATTCAATCCGTTTCGATAAAGTGAAATGGGCATTTCGTCGGCGTCTTATGGCTCTTTTTCTCGAGTTGATCACTCACGAGTTAACTAACCTATTGGGTGAAGCGTTAAGGGATGTATCAGCTGTAAAATCCTAAAAGCTACCTAATTGATTGGATTGAGCTAAAATCACGTCGATCGATTTTTAACCACGAAATTCAACTCGATTCGGGAATCAAATTTTAAAGCGCGTCATAATTCTTATTTTTAGGATCCTGTCTCATCGTTTGTCAATTTATTGGCCAATTCCGAAATTTCAAGAAAGAAATTATCGGAAAAAATTGAAGACCAAAAGAAAATAGAAAGGAAAAGGAAAAGAAAAAAGGAAAATTTGCATAAAAGAAGTATGCATTTTATTTTTCTTTCTCTCTCTTTTCCTCTCCTTTTTCTCTTTTTTTTTCTCTCTTTTCTTTCTCTCTCCTCTCTCCTCTCCCCTCCCCCTC
Organism: Eucalyptus lansdowneana; assembly: GCA_017140395.1. NCBI lineage: Eukaryota > Viridiplantae > Streptophyta > Magnoliopsida > Myrtales > Myrtaceae > Eucalyptus > Eucalyptus lansdowneana. The sequence goes on from CM029487.1 coordinate 67,630,900, forward strand.
GTGCGAATTGCCCCACCGCCCACCCTCTCTCTCTTTTTTTCTTTTGACTGGTCAATGCCTATCCCCTCTCTCTCTCTCTCTCTCTCTTTCTTCTTCTTCTTCTTCCTTCCTCCGCACGTCCAGCAAGCGAAAACCAGAAGCAGAAAAACGGAGACAGCAGCTCGCCCCTCAGCCGCTCGCCGCTCGTCCCGCCGTCGCACCGCCGCCCGCACCCGCGCCGCGCCCGTGCGCTCGCCGCCGTCCCGCCGTCCGTCGCTCGCTGCCGCTCCTCCCTCCGCGCGAATCAGCCCTGTTTCGCCCCTGTTCCGCACCGACCAGCCACTGTCCGGCCACCTCCGGCCACCGCCTAGCCCCGCCGGACCTCCCCCGCGACCCCCTCGCCCTCCGCCGGCCTCCCCTCGCCGCCCTAGCCGCCGGAGCGGCCCCGATCAGCTCCGTCCAGCAGACCCACGAAGTGGGTTTCCAGCACTTCGGGCCCGCTTTTGGGCCGTTTCCCGGCCCCGAACCCGAGCCGTGCTTTGGGAACAATCGTTCCTCGCGTCGCCGCCGTCGGATTGATCCGATTTGCGCGCGATTTGGTGAGTAATCTCACTAATCCAGGATTAGTGGCTAATTATGCTTAAGGTTGGTTTAGACTTAATTACTTATGTTTAGGTTGTTAGATTAGATTAAATTAGCAATTATTAGCCAATTGTGATGCGAATTAGATAAATTGAATGTGTAATTAGCAAGTAGACGTGGTCTACTATTTATTGGAAGTGCCTCGGGATTTTTCCCGACCCTTGGTGGGCTCCAATTAGGCTTTTCGGGCCTAAGTGGATTTTTAGCATTTAAATATTAAATTTCGGAATTAAATTAAATAATTATTTATTTTCCGAAAATTCAACTGAGATGGCCTGGAACCGGAAAATTATGCTGATGACCGTGGTGAAGTCCGTTTATTTAATCGAGCTTTATTTTGAGCTAAATTGAATTTTTAGTAATTAATAATTAATTTTCGAAATTAATTAATTAATTAATTATTTTTGGAAATTAAGATTTTGATGGCCGACGACCGAAATCTCGTGCTGATCGTCGTGGCGCAGTCCGTTTATTTATTTGAGCTCCACGTTGTATGGAATTGATTAAATTGTGATATTTTAGGGATTTACCCTAAATTGATTGGAATTGATTGAGATTGAATTGTTGATTGGTAAATGGCCAAGTATGTTATTCAGTATTTATAATGCTTTGTTGAGTTGATTTAATTATTTGTTTGATAATCGTTGGGCATTGGTTGTCGGTATTGAAAGTAAATTTGTAACAATTTGAAAGAGGACACATGGGCTCGGTGAATTGGAATATCACTTGGAGAATGCATGTGAGTTCAGTGGTTGAATATGTCACCTTGGCGAAAAGGTCGCCTAAGAGAATGCACGTGGCTCGGAAACTCGATATGTCGTCCTAGAGAATGCACGTGGCTCGGTGACAGAGTTTGGCATCTAAAAGGGCACGTGGCTCGGTGAATTGATGCATCACTTTGGTGAGATAGCACCTAAGAGAATGCACGTGGACCCAGGCATCTAAAAGGACACGTGGCTCGGTGATCAGATGCGTCACTTTGGTAAGCGAGTACCTTAGAGAATGCACGTGGGTCCAGTATTCGGAATGGCATCTAAAAGGGCACGTGGCTCGGTGATCTGATGCGTCACTTTGGTAAGCGAGTACCTTAGAGAATGCACGTGGGCCCGGGCATCGTAAAAAGGACACGTGGCTCGGTGGCTTGATGTACCACCTTGGCGAAGAGGTCGCCTTAGAGAATGCACGTGGGTCCGAGGTTTGAGGCACGTGGCTTGGAGACTTGGAAGGTCGTCCTGGAGAATGCACGTGGCCTAGCTTTTAAATATCCAACAGTGGGGATTGAATTGTATGACATGTAATCAACTGGTTCGATTTGTTTGAAGTAAATGGGTGCCTATTGTGAATTGTACTGACTTGCAGGTGGGATCTGAGGCCAAGGTAAGTCCTCTGCCCTGTGCGTGTTTAGGCAGCCTTTAGTATAATGGTTTACTAATCGGGCTTAGTGGGGTAGAACTCGCTGAGACGTAGTCTCATCCCAGTTTGGGGAAAAACCATTTCAGGACCCCGCTGAAGAACTGAGGAGGAGGAATCCGAGAAGAGAACTCGGAGGTGAGATCTGAAGAGAAGGATTTTTGGAAGAAGAAGACAATCCTGAGAGGGGCCTTGAGTACGGCCCAGTTCGTCTAAGTTTCTGTCTTCTTTTGAGATCTCCATTTTGATATGAATAGTTATGAAGTGATTTGTGGTTTGTATAAAAGTTTGGTTATAAATTTCAATATGAAAAATATGGCCCTGCTTTTCTATCCCATCGTTTTATTGTCTGAGAATTTTAACTGCTTCCGCATGTGCTAATAAATGAAAGGGTCGACGATACATTGTTCTGGGATATCGCATTATAAAATGGACCAAGTGAGACGGATGTGTGCGTGCCTGAGGATCGGGGCGTGACATCCAGTTTAAGTGGTATCAGAGCGAAGTTGAAGATTGGAGTGATAAGGAGCGATGACCATGGGATAGTTAGTAGGAATGGCCTTTAAATTCATGCTGGTGCATGTCTGTGTTAGCTGAGTGCTAAAATTGTTTGTTGTTTGGATCGCTCTGTTTCTAATTCGGTGTTGAATTGGAAACAGGTGTTAGTTGAGTAAAGCTACACCATGAGCGATCAGGAGCCGAGAACTCCTGCAAAGAGGACCAGTAGGGCCGTTATTCGGGGTAGAGCTCCGACTCGTGTCGGAACCCGAGGCGGACGTGGTCGAGCGCCGGCAAGGCTAGCGCGAGTGGAGTGAATCCACATCGTAGATGTCGGGTAGCAGCCCCTAATGATCCCGGGTGGATGGGATCTTGCGTGTGCGGGAAGCGATGGGTAATAGAATGGATCGCAAGCCGGCCGCTGTTGAAGCCGTTGCTCGCCGCCGCAATCGTTGCCGCGTTGCCGCCACGGAGTTGCCCCGTCGTCTTTGTTGTCGTGCCTACAGTCGCACCTGCCGTTGCTCCAGCCGCCGTGAATGTTGAGAATCCACCGGAGATAGTGGTTGCTGCAAGACCAATCCATAAGTTGGTGGAGCATTTCCTAAGGTTAAATCCGCCGTTGTTTACCGGGTCTGGAGACCCCGAAGCTGCTTTTTCATGGATTCAGAAGCTTGAGAAAGCGTTTGCACTGCTGATGTGCGACGAGGCTGAGAAAGTAATGTTAGCAACTTACCGGCTGGAGGGAGTTGCTGACACTTGGTGGATGACTACTCGAGAAATGATCTTTCCGGAAGGTGCTGTTCAAGACTGGAACACTTTCCGTGAAGCCTTCAATGATAAGTTTTTCTCTGAGACTGCCAGAGAGGTGAAGATGGCTGAATTTCAACGTCTTCGCCAAGGTTCCCTATCTGTTGATGAGTATGAGGCGAAGTTCGCTGAACTTTCGCGATATGCCCCCGAGTTAATTGAGAACCCTGTGAACCGAGCGAGGAGGTTCAGAGATGGATTCAGACAGGATTTGAGAAGTGCCTTAGTCCTTCTGGATCTGAAGACTTATAATGACATATACCGGAGAGCTCAGAAGATTGAGAAAGATCAGAACGATAAAGCTGCCTCATCGGATCGAGGTTTAGCTCTCATAGAGACAACATCCGCCAAGAAAAAGGCCGATGTTTGCAAATAGATTCCAAAGCCCGCCCGAAGAAGAAGAGTGGATTTAATAGGTCGGGACCTATTAGGAATGATGCATGTCGCTTGTGTGGAAGGAGACATGGGACAAGACCGTGCCCGGTTAGGGACGGGTGCATGTTTTGAATGTGGCCAACGGGGCCACATGGCCGATTTTGTCCTAAGAAGCAAAGAGGACAACCTCGGTTGCCGCCGCCGCCACCGATGAGACAGAGATATGAGGGTATGCCCCTCGAATGCACCGCAAGGAGGAATGCGAGACCTCCAGCTCAGGGCACTGTGTACGCGATTACCCAAGGTCAGGTAGAAGCAGCGCCTGGCGTTATCACAGGTATGGTCTCGCTCAACGACCAACCTGCTTATGCTTTGTTTGATTCGGGAGCAACCCATTCCTTCATTGCCGAGCAATATGTTAGGATGCTAGGATTGAATCATGTATTGTTGGAATCAGCAATTTGCATATCTACACCCTTGAAAGATAAAGTTATTGCTGCTTTGAGATGTTCGGGGTGCAAGTTAGAGATTGGTGAGCGAGTGGGGAAAATTGACTTGTTAGTCCTAGCCATGTATGATTTTGATTTGATAATTGGCATGGACTGGCTCACCAATCAACGAGCTAAAATGAACTGCTATCGCAAGGCGATTCAGTTTGACCCATTAGGGGGTAAGAGCTTTGAGTTTGTCGGGAATCGAGGAGGACCTTCGATTTCCTTAATCTCGTCGCTGGAAGCAGCTCGTTTGTTAGACGAGGGTTGCTGATGGTACTTAGCGACTGTCGTGGATACGACAGTTGAAGAGTTGAAAGTGGAAAATATTGCAGTGGTACAGGAGTTTCCAGATGTCTTTCCAAAAGAATTGCCAGGGTTACCGCCGGAAAGAGAGATTGAATTTGTAATTGAGCTAGCACCAGGGACAGAACCGATCTCAAAGGCACCTTACCAAATGGCGTTATCTGAGTTGAAGAAACTGAAGGTGCAGATGCAAGAGTTACTGGATAAAGGATTTATTCGTCCTAGTGCATCGCCTTGGGGAGCACCAGTTCTGTTTGTTAAGAAGAAAGATGGTTCGTTGCGTTTGTGCATCGACTATCGGCAACTCAGTCAAGTAATGATCAAGAACAAGTATCCATTGCCGAGGATAGATGACTTGTTTGATCAATTGCAAAGAGCGTCGATATTCTCGAAGATCGATTTGAGGACAGGATATCATCAGCTGAGGATTCGGAAAGAGGATATTCCTAAGTCAGCATTTCGTACTCGGTATGGTCATTACGAGTTTACAGTGATGCCGTTCGGATTGACGAATGCTCCAGCTGCCTTTATGGATTTGATGAACAGAGTGTTCAAGGAATATCTAGATCAATTTGTGATCGTGTTCATAGATGATATCCTGGTCTATTCGAGAAGTAATGAAGAGCATGAGAATCATCTGAGATTAGTGCTTCAGACCTTAAGAACACCTCAGCTATATGCTAAGTTTAGCAAATGCGAGTTTTCGCTGACTCGTGTTGCGTTCTTAGGTCATGTGATTTCCGGAGAAGGAATCTCTGTCAACCCGAGCAAGATAGAAGCCGTGATCAAGTGGCCGAGACCGACATCAGTGACAGAAATCATAAGTTTTCTAGGGTTAGCAAGTTATTACAGACGGTTTGTGGAAGGATTTTCATCGATAGCGTCGCCTCTGACAAAGCTCACAAAGAAAAATGAGAAGTTCATATGGATAGACAAGTGCGAGCGTACTTTCCAAGAGCTGAAGGAAAAGCTGACTACCGCACCTGTGCTGACGATTCCATCTGGTCCTAGAGGATTCGAGATCTATAGTGATGCGTCATTCAGGGGATTGGGTTGCGTGCTGATGCAACATGGCAGAGTTGTTGCATACGCTTCCCGGCAGTTGAGACCTCATGAATTGAATTATTCGACGCATGACTTAGAACTCGTAGCCATCATATTTGCGTTGAAGATTTGGAGGCATTACTTGTGTGGGGAAAAGTTTCAGATCTTCACAGACCATCAGAGTCTCAAGTATTTGTTCTCTTAGAAGGAGTTGAACATGAGACAACGGCGATGGATGGAATTGCTGAAAGACTACGACTGTGATATTCTATATCACCCGGGAAAGGCGAACAAGGTCCCCGATGCATTAAGTCGGAAGTTTTCAGTGGCACGGATCTTGGTTAAGGAGTGGAACTTAATCGAGAGAGCTCGAGATTCGGAATTCAAATTTGAGGTAGACACCTCTCAAGTTTTATGGCCACCCTCAGAATTGAGCCGGATGTCCAGGTTAGAATCAAGCAACTTCAACCGACAGATCCGGACGTACAGAAAATTCTTCAAGAGGATACTGACAAAAGAAAAGCCGATTTTCAAGTTTCTGATGATGGGGTATTGAGTCTTCGTGGTCGTTTGGTTGTACCTGACGATGTAGAGCTTAGAGAAGAAATTTTATTTGAAGCACATCGTAGCAATTACAGCGTTCATCCTGGAAGCACTAAGATGTATCAGAATTTGCGTCAACACTACTGGTGGTCAGGTATGAAGGCGGACATCGCCAAGCATGTGGCCAAGTGTTTGACTTGTTAGCAAGTAAAAGCTCAGCATTGCAAGCCGGGAGGATTTCTGCAACCTCTCGCGATCCCAGAGTGGAAATGGGAGCATATCACGATGGACTTTGTGATTGGACTACCAAGGAGTCAAAGGGGAAATGATTCGATTTGGGTAGTAGTCGACAGGCTGACAAAGTCGGGTCACTTCATTGCAGTTCAAAAGGACCTAAGTCTGGATAGACATGCAGACCTGTATGTACGTCAGGTGGTTCGTATGCATGGAGTGCCGGTTACGATAACATCTGATAGAGACCCAAGGTTTACTGCTGCTTTTTGGAAGAGCTTACAGAGTGCTTTGGGTACAAAGCTTCAGTACAATACGGCATATCATCCTCAGACGGATGGCCAGTCGGAAAGGACGATTCAGACTCTTGAAGACATGCTGAGAGCGTGTGTAATAGACTTCAAAGGAAGCTGGGAAGATCAGCTTCATCTAGTGGAATTTGCCTACAACAACAATTATCAGCAGAGCATCAAGATGGCTCCATTTGAAGCGTTGTATGGCAGAGCATGCAGAACTCCAGTATGTTGGGATGAAGTCGGAGAAAGGAAGATAACAGGCCCAGAGTTGGTTCAGCAATCAGTAGATGCCGTGGCAGTGATCAGAGACAGATTGAAGACAGCGCAGAGCCGGCAGAAAAGTTATGCAGATAAGCGCCGAAGGTATTTGGAATTCCAAGTTGGTAATCACGTTTTTCTGAAAGTGTCACCAATGAGGGGAACTTCGCGCTTTGGTAAGAAAGTCAAACTGAGTTCGAGGTACGTAGGTCCGTTTGAGATTCTTGAAAGAATCGGAAACCTAGCGTATCTTCTTGCGTTGCCGCCAAGATTGGCGCAAGTGCATGACATCTTTCACGTGTCGATGTTAAGGAAGTACGAGCCTGACCCAACCCACGTGCTCAATTTCGAGGAATTGGACGTGGATGACCGTGTGTCATACGTTGAAAGCCCGGTTCAGATTGTCGATCGTAAAGAGCAAGTTCTGCGTACAAAGACCATCCCGTTGGTCAAAGTGGTCTGGCAACACCACGGCATTGAAGGAGCGACTTGGGAGACTGAAGAATCGATAAGACAGTTGTACCCCCGCCTTTTTGAACAAAGTGTAATGGTTTAAATTTCGAGGACGAAATTTTTATAAGAGGGGAAGAGTTGTGACATCCTGAAATTCGATCCCGTTTCGATAAAGTGAAATGGGCATTTCGTCAACATGCCTATGGCCCTTTTTCTCTGAGCTGATCACTCACGAGTTAACTAACCTATTGGGTGAAGCCGTTAAGGGATGTATCGGCTGTAAAATCCTTAAAAGCTATCTAATTGATTGGATTGAGCTAAAATCACGTCTGATCGATTTTTAACCACGAAATTGAACTCGATTTCGGGAATCGAATTTTAAGCGCGTCATAATTCTTATTTTTAGGATCTTGTCTCATCGCTCGTCAATTTATTGACGGGTCCGAAATTTCAAGAAAGAAATTATCGGAAGAAAATTGAAGACCAAAAGAAAATAGAAAGGAAAAGGAAAAGAGAAAAGGAAAATTTGCATAAAAGAAGTATGCATTTTATTTTTCTTTTCTCTCTTTTCCTCTCCTTTTCTCTTTTTTTTCTCTCTTTTCTTTCTCTCTCTCTCTCCTCTCCCCTCCCCCTCGCGCGAATTGCCCCACCGCCCACCCTCTCTCTTTTTTTTTCTTTTGACTGGTCAATGCCTATCCCCTCTCTCTCTCTCTCTCTCTCTCTCTCTCTTTCTCTTTCTTCTTCTTCTTCTTCCTTCCTCCGCACGTCCAGCAAGCGAAAACCAGAAGCAGAAAAATGGAGACAGCAGCTCGCCCCTCAGCCGCTCGCCGCTCGCCTCGCCGTCGCACCGCCGCCCGCACCCGCGCCGCGCCCGTGCGCTCGCCGCCGTCCCTCCGTCCGTCGCTCGCTGCTGCTCCTCCCTCCGTGCAAATCAGCCCTGTTTCGCCCCTGTTCCACACCGACCAGCCACTGTCCGGCCACCTCCGGCCACCGCTTAGCCCCGCTGGACCTCCCTCGCGACCCCCTCGCCCTCCGCCGGCCTCCCCTCGCCGCTCTAGCCGCCGGAGCGGCCCCGATCAGCTCCGTCCAGCAGACCCACGAAGTGGGTTTCCAGCACTTCGGGCCCGCTTTTGGGCCATTTCCCGGCCCCGAACCCGAGCCGTGCTTTGGGAACAATCGTTCCTCGCGTCGCCGCCGTCGGATTGATCCGATTTGCGCGCGATTTGGTGGGTAATCTCACTAATCCAGGATTAGTGGCTAATTATGCTTAAGGTTGGTTTAGATTTAATTAATTATGTTTAAGTTGTTAGATTAGATTAAATTAGCAATTATTAGCCAATTGTGATGCGAATTAGATAATTTGAATGTGTAATTAGCAAGTAGACGTGGTCTACTATTTATTGGAAGTGCCTCGGAAATTTTCCCGACCCTTGGTGGGCTCCAATTAGGCTTTTCGGGCCTAAGTGGATTTTTTAGCATTTAAATATTAAATTTCGGAATTAAATTAAATAATTATTTATTTTCCGAAAATTCAACTTAGATGGCCTGGAACCGGAAAATTATGCTGATGACCGTGGTGAAGTCCGTTTATTTAATCGAGCTTTATTTTGAGCTAAATTGAAATTTTAGTAATTAATAATTAATTTTCGAAATTAATTAATTAATTAATTATTTTTCGGAAATTAAGATTTTGATGGCCGACGACCGAAATCTCGTGCTGATCGTCGTGGCGCAGTCCGTTTATTTATTTGAGCTCCACGTTGTATGGAATTAATTAAATTGTGATATTTTAGGGATTTACCCTAAATTGATTGGAATTGATTGAGATTGAATTGTTGATTGGTAAATGGCCAAGTATGTTATTCAGTATTTATAATGCTTTGTTGAGTTGATTTAATTATTTGATTGATAATCGTTGGGCATTGGTTGTCGGTATTGAAAGTAAATTGGTAACCATTTGAAAGAGGACACGTGGGCTCGGTGAATTGGAATATCACCTGGAGAATGCACGTGAGTTCAGTGGTTGAATATGTCACCTTGGCGAAAAGGTCGCCTTGGTTGAGTTTAACAACATTACTCTCCTAATAAAACCTTATCCAATTTGATCTTCTATCAACAAAGAAAGTAAACCTCTTAGTGACCTATCTAAAACTAGAGTTCATTTAAATCACAGGATTGAAGTACCCAATTTGTTAGCTAATCTGCTGATAAATTTCCTTCCCTAAAACTATGTTTAACTTTGATCTATTAAAAATATTCTACGAGTTTCGCATCATGAAAAAGGGGAATGCCATCAAAATTGTGAAAAGGAGTTCATTTCTGAAGGAGGAAAATGGACACTTGAGTGTTCATCCCACAATAAGTAAAGTTCTGTGTAATTTCTCAACAATTTGTATTGAAGGTTAGATTACGATTTCTACAATTGCTTTAGGGCTTTTGCTTGGGAAAAATTATCAAAGAAGTCCTAAACCCATTACACTTGTGTCAATTCAATTATAAACATTTTAATTATACCAATTCAATTCTAAACATTTTGACAATTTGTCAATGTAGTCCTTCTTGCCAATTTCGACTAGAAAACATTACCGTGGTAGTTTATTGAGTGCCGACTGTCCTATGTGGCATACCAGCACTTTAATACCCCAAGTTCTAAATCATCACATACATATCCGTTGCATTACTGCGAAAACATCACCCTCTTTACTCCTAACTCCATCTACCAATCCAACCTCAACGTCCTCGTCTGTTCCATCTCCTCCACCGTCACCGACAGCACCGATGGCTTTGCCCATGCTATTGCTAGCCAAAACCTCCCAGACCAGCCTAACGAGCACTTCTTTTGTTGCGGCGACCTCGACATCGCCTCGTGTAGTAATTGCGTGGCACTGGGACAACAGGATATCCTGCAAAGATGTCCTAACCAGCGACTCTTTGTGATTTGGAATGTCGAGTGCACATTGAGCTACTTGAACCAGGGGATCTTCATGTCACAATGTACACCACCAGGAGCATCAGAGAGCCAACCCGGCAAGTACTCGGAGATACCATCAAAGATGTCACACTATACCCCTTTTATAATAACTCCACCCTGCCGACCCCCCTTCTTCCTCCTGTTGCAACACCTACCGGAGTATGGAAGTTCTCTCCTCTAGTTACAACACACTCTGCCCTTTTTATAATACCAATTCAATCCTATATTTTTTAATTGTAGTACTTTAGTCTTAAACCTTTTGACGATTTGCTCATATAGTCATTCCGGCCAAACATCCAAATAATAGGTTTAGAATTAAATTGACACAATTGAAAAGTTTGGGACTAAATTGGCAAATTGTCAAAAGGCTTAGGACTAAATTGACACAATTGAAAGATATAGGATTGAATTAGTTGTTGTACAATAAGTTTAGCACTTCTTAGACAATTATCCCCACTTATGAAAGCTTTGAATAGTCACTTGTATATATGCTAAAAAGGATCTTTCAATTTCGGATGGCTGAAGGCACATCAATTAGAGCCCATTTGGATGAGTTAAAGAAATTCGTGATGGACTTGAAGAACGGCAATGAAGCCTTTTTGATGAGAAACAAGGCATGCTATCATTGGCATCTCTAAAACTTCACTAATACTCTTCTAAGGGGAGCTCGTTACAATTTTCTTAGAAGAGATGAAGTCCACCTTATTTCTAAGGAGTGACAAAAGAAGTTACAAAAAAGATGATTTGGTAAATGATATGACGCAAAGCATAGAGTCTGAAAGTAGCATATGGAAAAGTCATTTTAATTAGAGGTCCAATGACTGGAATCGTTGATGTTATGCTGAGGTAAGGCACTACAAGAGAGACTGGCCAAAGTACAAGAGTAAATGAGTTATGGTGGAGTCTACAGGCGATAGTAGTGTTGTTAATATAACATGTGATAGTTCTAGTCATCAAATAGTGCACAAGTTTCTCTTAAGTATGCTCTTCTTTCGGATTTTATTTCCTTATTAATACGTGATGAAATAGGGGTTGTTCATTCTAGAATTTTTTTTTTTTTTTTTGCTTTTTAATATTTTCACTTATTCAGATTCAGCCCCTTCATTTTATCATAAACAAAACTTACAAATGCTAGAATAGCAACTGAAGTTTAGACTTTCTCGTTTAAGCCTCTCTATTCATAACTGTCAAGGCCACTTCTTGCGTGTCAAATTGCCAATCTTCTTGCGTCAGTCTTAGGTCATAGTCCCACCTAGTAAAGCAAAGTGTTAGAATGTTTAAATATTAATATGCTTTCATCTAAAATGTTTTGAGATTAGTTTGGCTATTGTCTCATATACAAAATGGTCTTGTGTAGGAAAAAGCAACAAATCTACCGTGACAGCCATTGCCATTACCGTTCCTATTGGAGATGTTTTGGTACTTCTCTTTCTCACTTGTTTTTTGCTTCGAGGAAAGAAGACGAATGAAGTCGTTGAAGGAAATAACGGTAAATCTACTATTTGCCTTTATTTTTCGTAAACTATCCGTGTCATATAATTGAGCTTGTTATGAAACTTCTTTATTTTCTATAAGGAATCAGATATATTAATCATACAAATTAAGAGTCAATTTGAAATAAATGTAGCATATATAACGGAAAAGATCAAGGACAAAAATCCGATTCTTCATACCCTTTCAACTTTCAAAACTTTACTTGACTGCACAAGCAAATCATAATGTCATCAATAAGTTTGGAAATGAAACAACTCATTTCTGGCCTTCAAGATAAATAGATGCAGCAATTCTACAAAAACTTTACCAAACACCAATGAAATCTCTCCTTTTAATAGCCTGCTGCATCAGGACAATTTAAACTCCCAATCACCAACATCATTATTAGGAAAATAAAGCTGAAGGGCACTCTTCCAGACTTGCTTAGAGAAACTGCATCCAAAGAACAAATGGGATCTAATCTCAGTGCTTTCATGACACAAAAAGTAGAGAGTTCAGCCTTCATTAGAAGACTATCCGTCAATTCCTAGAAATATAGGCGGCTTATCTTGTATCGCAAACCAAAATATGAATCCAAACCTCAGTAAATTAGATGAAAATCAAATAAGCCGATACCATTCAACTCTTGTCGCTCTTTTCTTCACAATCTTCAAAGCTGAAGCAGAGGTAAGAAGGTCACAAGAAGCAACAATATAAGAATCTTGGTCTTCCAAAGAAGCCTTCGAACAGATTACACCACAAACAGCTGCTTGGATTGATACCTTGTCTTCAGACCTCACAGTTGGCCTTTTCCATGAAGAGCACAAGTCATATCAGCTGCTTTTGCAGTTCAAAGAAGAGCAGGATCGTAAAGCACTGTCCTTGGGTAGTCATCCAGCAAGATCCCATTAGGATACCATGAGTCATGCTAGAGGGACATAGATTCGACTTGACCAACCATAGAATGGGGCCTCAAAATGCTCCTAAAGTCTAGTAATTCCCTCCAAGCATAGGTAGCATCTACACCACAATTAATAGACCTAGCATTATCTTCAACATGAAGAAGTGATCATGATACAAGATTCATCTCATTACTTTGTTACCGATAGTATTGATGATATTGTAATTTTTTTTTCTTCATGACTAATCAAGAGTGGAAAGATTTCATTAGGGTAAGGGCACAACCATGCCAGCCTAATCCAGTGCTCTTAATTGTGATAATGTTCCCAAACACTGGCAACCGTATAAAAGCCATTAGGAGCCAATGTCAATACAATTTGACAATCAAATTGTGTTTTTAGGAAATGCAGGTGCAAATGAACTTACCACCGTGGAGTCCTTGCAATTTGACTTGGCTACAATACAAGTGGCAACAAATGATTTCTCTTCTAAAAACAAGTTGGGTGAAGGTGGATTTGGTGAAGTTTTCCAGGTACATAATACATATTAGTTAGATATAATGGAGATTGCTTTATATATGAATTGAACATAATAGTGCTGAAAAAAAGAAAAGAAACATGGAACGCTTTTTTTATGTTGGCTTTTAAGAAGTTGTGATAAGGAATTAAACGATAAATTCAAAACAATTTAGGGTAGACTTCTTGATGGACAACCAATCGCAGTGAAGAGGCTATCTCGAAGCTCAAGACAAGGTGATGAAGAATTTAAGAATGAGGTTCTATTAGTTGCCAAGCTTCAACACCGAAACCTTGTACGACTACTTGGATTTTGCTTGGAGGGAGATGAAAAGCTACTTGTGTACGAGTTTGTGCCAAATAAAAGCCTTGATTACTTCTTATTCGGTATGTTGTTGTTTAACTTTCTTATGTACATTTGCTTGAAATCAAATGTTCCGGATTTCACTAGCTAAGGAAAACTTGCAATTAAGAGGTTTTCTATTCTTTGAACCGATTACAGTTTTTTTTGTTTAAGCTACCTTTGATCGATGGGAGTAAATGTCTTCCCGTTGAGTTTTTAAATAGGTGCCACATGCTAGCACATAATGAGTTTTGGTGCAATGATGCAGATCCCCAAAAAGGTGGTCAATTGAATTGGTCATTACATTATAAAATAATATATGGGATCACTCAAGGAATGCTTTATCTACATGAAGATTCTTGTCTCCGGATCATTTATCGTGACCTAAAATGTAGCAATATATTATTGGACAGTGAAATGAACCCGAAGATTTCAGATTTTGGCATGGCAAGGATTTTTGGAGTCAATCAAACTCAAGCTAGCACAAATAAAATCATGGGGACTTTGTAAGTCTTAGGTCTTGAAGAGATGACTTTGTAATTGGATGCCAAACTTGCTCATTTTATCTATTTAAGGATGCTCGTTGATTTGCATCTAATTCTACAATATACATATGGCCAATGTTCGGTTTTGCAGTGGTTACATGTCTCCTAAATATGCAATGCATGGAGAGTTCTCAGTGAAACCGATGTTTATAGTTTCGGCATACTACTTATAGAGATCATTTGTGGCAAGAAGAATAACTTCTACCACCAATTGGATGGGGGTGAATATCTTGCTAGTTATGTAAGTTTCGCTGTGCTACTTTGGCAAATATTCACTTCGCACTCTTTGTAATTTTGGTCAAGTGAAATTGAAATTCCTTTATAAAAACTTAGCCCTTTAGCCTACAGAAACACTTATGGTTTCGCTCCTTAGTCATATAGGGTTATTTGCAAGATTCAAGTGTCTTGCATGATGATTCATTGAATTAATGCCGCAATTTTGTGAAGATTTTTCGAAATTATTCTTGCAGATATGGAATAAATGGAGAGACGGCACGCCATTGAAAGTGTTAAACCCGGCTATCGTGGATTCATATTCAAGAGATGAATTCCTTCGTTGCTTGCACATTGGCTTACTATGCATTCAAGAAGATCCAGCTATTAGACCCATCATGGCAACCGTAGTTCATATGCTCAGCAGCAATTACTTTAACCTATCATCACCTCGACGTCCAACCTTCTTCATCCAAAGTAGATTGGGAGGATTGAGCATCCCAATGAAAGAGCTTGGATCAAATCAATATACTGGTAGGAGTATGCCTTTGTCAACCAATGATATGTCAGTTACCGAGCTGTACCCCCGATGAATGACGGCATAAGCAAAATCTTTCTTCATGGATGGTCTCACGGTGAGATTGCTTGGCCTTTTGCCATGATTTTTTATGAACCATAAGCCAAAATCTATGTATTATAGGCTTGTCACGAAGAAGCCCCTTCACGTTGACCTTAACTTTCCGTGTTGGGAAAAAAAACACCGACTTTGAACACTCTATTTTTTTTACTTCTGCTGTTATGCTTATCTACTCCGATCCCTATCGTCCTTTATAAGATAATAATAGACAATATTCCTCTGGAAATTTGTACCAATTGTTTAGTGGACTGGTCCTTGACAAATAATGGCGGAGAAAATATTGGGTGTGATGGACCGTCTTTCCCCGCCGTCAAGGAGACACTCCATTAATTGAAAGCCATATGGTCAAGTGGGATCCATTAATTTCAAATTTCTTCTCACCTCCATTAATCCCTGTCCTCTGTTATTTTCTCTCTCTTGTCTCACTCATGGTGTTAAAGTTGGACAACTTAATAAGTTTACTAAGACATGTGGCAGCCAATTAATAGAGTATCTTGTAAATGACATGGAAAGAAGATCCTACTTAATATTTTCTGAGGGCACGTGTTATCACAAAAGTCAAGATCACCACGATAGAATATACATTAGTTATAGATGAGCTGGCCTATGTTTCCTATAGCCCAAATCCGTGTTTCAATTGCCACAATTCAGCCACTTTCAAAGTTGTTTCCCTAGATATGCGCATGAAGTCAGTGAAGGTCGTGAGAAATGCAACGCAAAAGAGAAAGTGAGCTCGTCCGTGAAAGAGAGAAGACGAAGCAAAGAGAGAAATTTTCGCGATTGCGCGTTTCTGACGCCCTTACATGCCAGATTGATATAAATTCACCATGACTACACACATAACGAGACCTCAAAATATTCCTAACCTCTAAGGATTGCCTCCAATTAGGTAGCATTTGCACCACAATGAACACTAACCTCAGAATCAAGAAGTGACCCTGATACAAGATTCATCTCATTTGTTTACTATAGTATTAATGATTTTGCTTCATTTTTCTTTTCTTCATGACCAGTCAAAGAGAATAAAGATTGCTTTAGGGTTGGGGGACGCAACACGCTAGTTTCACTAGTGATCTTCATAGTGATAAATGTCCCTAAGCATTAGCAACCCTATATCCATTACTATTGTGTCACGACCTCTTTTTTTGGCGCCCACAATCGGGTACGAGTGCCTAAGGAGGCTAATGGCTCGGCTGAAATTAGTTATGCTTGGACTCTCCCAAGTCCACCAACTCACGACTTTAATAGTCTAAATTTTTAACCTGTAAATCAATTTTTAAAATGGAGTCGCCACTAATCGATTTGGGGTGGGTTGATTAGAAACCCAAGTGAAGTATCGGGAGAAATGCTCACTCTGTGCAACTAGAGAAATTAGGATCGGGTACTTGATTACACTAGTTAATCACTAATGCCCTTTTGGTACCTAATCTTGTTTAAACCCTGAGGTTTTTGGATGTTCGAGGGATTTTCCATGCATTTTTGGGACGAAAAACATTTTTTGAGTCATTTTCTAATTTTTGGACACAAAAGGGATTTTTTGGGATTTTTTGGTATTTTTTTGGGGAAAATACAAGTCTTTTTGGCATTTTC
The DNA here is from genome assembly GCA_017140395.1 of Eucalyptus lansdowneana. Taxonomy (NCBI): domain Eukaryota; kingdom Viridiplantae; phylum Streptophyta; class Magnoliopsida; order Myrtales; family Myrtaceae; genus Eucalyptus; species Eucalyptus lansdowneana. The sequence goes on from CM029487.1 coordinate 67,647,420, forward strand.
TGAATTTTTTGGCTTTTTCATGAATTTTTAGATTTTTCATGAATTTTTAGCTTCTTTTTTTTTTTTTTTTTTGGATTTTTGGAATTTTTTGGAAAATATGGAATTTTTTGATTTTTTTTTATTTTTCGGAAAATAAAATATTTTTTATGTCCACGTATACATTTCTTTCGATTGGCCTTCTTATGTCTTTGACTATAGCATCATTAGCAGCATTAAGCAAAGTCATGTACTTCAAGCTTCTATGGAATCTAAGATGGACAATCAAAACCTCCAATTCTCTGATGGCAATTACTTCTTGCGAGAGCATGCGTCTGAATAGGAAGTCAGGTTTCTAGGTCCTCATTTTGAATAAGGGCTAGAGACCGCTTCAACTGTCTAGATTTCTTCCCCGTTGACAGTAGCCAATTCAAAGAAAGAGAAAAAGATCCCTTTCTTGTGCTTCTGGGCTTGTTGAAGGAGTTGGGCAAGAGCAAGGTGGAGTGCACAGAGCCCTTAGGGACGGTTGATTTTCAACCATATGCCTGTACCTATTACGTCTTATCTTTTGTTTCCTGTAAATAGAAGAGAGAGGACATCATTTCCAAATTATATTTAGAGAATAAGACTTACCCTCTTTTGATGTAGGATGATTCTTTCTATTTGCCCCTGTTTTCTTGGCAGGGTGTCTTTGAATTTGGCGAGTTCACCTTATGCGCTCGCTTCAAATGCCTCTTGTCATACTAAGTCAAAGGGGACGGAAATGATCTTCTAAGACATGAAGTGAGTGAGTCAGAAAGACAAACGTGCTTAAATTTATTATCTTGTTTTGACAAAAGCTTTTGGGTGATGAAATATTCTTTATTTTCAAAATACGTCTTTGGGGGAGAAAAAGGCATAAGGAAGCCCAGACCTCAGTATTCTCCTTAGATGATATTTTTTTTTTCATGGTTGGATAACATCACTAGGTTGGTTTGGAGTACCGCCTCATGCTCTTAAAATAAAATATTATAAATGTACAATAGAGTACTTGGAATGGAAAATACAACAGTAGCACACTAGACAAGATAAGAAACATGAAATTATAAAAACAAGTAAAACCCATGAAAACTCCTGTGTAAAAGAGTGCTTTGATAGTGTTGGTTCTGAAATCAAGCGTCTTTGAGTTCCTCGACTCCAGTAGACTCGAAGTATTCGCATGAGAGGACCACTTCATTGAAGCTATGGAAATGCAACCCATGCAACCAACAACGATGCTTGCGAGGTAAAGCCCCTATGAATAGCTTTATCATTTCTTCTTCGGCTAGCTGAGGGTAAGTTTGCATCATAAAAGCCTCCCACCTCTTTGCATACGCTCAGAAATCCTCCATTGGTCTTCTTCTAAAGTGAACCAAGTTCTGACAAGGCACTTCAGTCCCAATCTGGCTTTAATACTGAAGCAGGAATGCAGAAGACAGCTCATTCCAATCTCTTGTGGGGTAGATATCTGCTGTGATGAACCATTGTAATGCAGACCTCGTAAGACTTTCTTGGAAGGCCTGGGGTGTGAATGACATCGGGCTATAGTATTGACTCATTTCAGCGTGGAGATATTGCAAATGAGCCACGGAGCAAGTTGTGCCATTATACTTACGGAGATTAGGTATCCACATCTCTCTAGGGGTCATGATCCTATGAGCGTAAGAAGGGCTTGATGTATCCTGGTTAGGCCACTGGTTTTCCCACTGCATATTCGTTGTAGTGGTGAATTTTCCTATTTCAGAAGAGTTGGACTCTATCGAGATTACCCCATTGCTTTCTTCTTGGTTAAAATTTCCAAATGAGGATGAAGTATTGAAGCTATCCTCATGGTCAGAGGATGAGCTTAGTACTTCGTTAGGATCGTAGCGGATAAAGACGTATGCTTCTTCTTCTGACAGACCTTCATCCCCGGATGAGAGTATGAAATAATTATACGATGAATCGTCAGTTTCATTGTCAAAATAATGCTGGAAGTCATTGGGATTGTGTTCTAGGGACGAGAAGTCTTCAGGGTTGTACTCTAGAGGATGGTGGCCTTCAAAGCTGTATTCTTAGGAATGCTCGAAGCTTTGGTGCGGTGGCTCGTCTGTAGATGCTGAATCGATCTGCTTAGGCTTTCTTTTCTTAGCTTCTGGTCCAGACCTTTTGAGTAAGGCCCTTCATTTTGCTAACTTGATTCTGTCAAGGGAAGTGAGAGACATTAGAGTTTCACTGTCTGATTCACTTTCCAAGTTGATAGGGGTTGGCATTTTTTGGACCCTAGCTCTTGGAGTAAGCTTGGGGAGTTGTCCAGTTGTGCCCCGCTCTTGAATAGGCTCTGAGTCTATGATCTCGTACAAAGGCTCCTTGCCTTTCCTAGTGGGAAATTTTCTAGTAACAGGATGTTGCTTAGCTGCCTATTTATTATGCAAGGCTTCATCGACACGTTTCTCTCCTATCTCGGCAACTAATGGCTCCTCATGCTCCGCGATCATCGGCTCTTCGTAGGGCAAGGTGATGTCAGGGGTGATGTCAATATTGTACTCTTGGTGAAAAACATGAATTAGTTCCCTCCAGGTTTTAAGGGGACTAATCTTCTTGACAATGTACCATCACAAGGTAGGGCCAGTCAAGTTTGATTGGTACGATTGAATCATTATTCGAACCAGATAGGCCTGCAAGTAAGTCTCTGGGCGTGAGGTATCAACATACCTTTCGCATTCAGGTGCTTTGAGCTCTTCAGGGATTTCAATGTCCGCATAATTGGAAAGGTCCATGGGATTCCGCCCCTGCAGCTAGTTTAACTTTTTCATGATCCTTTCAAACTGTCCATGGTACTGGCTATTTTCTGGCAAATTTGCGGGCGTCATGACGGTGTTTGAGGCAACCATAGAGTTGGGCTCAACTTGAGTGGATTTCATTTGTCTCGAGAGTTGTTGAAGGACAATGGACATCTGTCCTACGCCGTCTTCAATGTTAATGAGGCGATTTCGTACATCATTCTGATCGACCCCTATTGGATGAGGCCATTCACGGACGAGTGGTGGCCGACGATTCATAATTGCTTGTCGCTGGCGAAAATAATGAATGAGCACGAAAGTAAACAAAAATTGATCCATGGCAATGGTCTAACAGCTTTTTATTCATCAAAAGAGGATTTTATAGACCGCATACTTTTGACATCTAGAACTTGAAATTGAGATGACATAATAAAATACTAGATATTAAACAAAAGTCCCTGAACAATGAGACAAAACTTTCACACTATTAACACTAAGGGGCACATGATTGCTAATTTATATGCGACGGGGAGTCTTGCGCTTGCGCAGATACTTGCTTTCTTGGACCGGCTCTGAGGTGTGTGTCCAGTCCATTCCCAAATCCCTCTCCATGAGCTCTGCTTGCTCGTGCTGGCTGCTCTCGTTGATTGAGTGAGGGACTGATGGCTTCCATTTTGTCGGGATACGATGGTTGTGGATGTAGGACATGGAGGCGTGGTGGGCTTTTTCTTCTTCCTCAAGCCGTTCAGGTACCATGATCCTTTTGCGATGGCACTTGTTCCATGCTTCCTCAACAATGTCAATCATGTATTCAAAATTTTGATGAGTGAAGAGAAGTGGAGAGACCCTCTTCTTGAAAGATGGCGGGATCTCCTGAAGGGCTTCATACTGTCATGCCACCCTTTGTGGGAAATAGGAAAAAACACCGATGAGGCCGAGTAATGGAATTGGATAGCGGCGCTTGAAAGCAAAGCGAGCTCTCTTTTCATAAAACCAATCAGCACACCATTGGAATGCCTTAGGAGCCGGGTCTCTTAGGAAATTTATCCAATTTAAACAACTTTGATTGGGAATGTATGGTCCTAAAACCATAAATTTTTGTAATGGATTTTCGAAATCATTCATTCCAGTTTATCGCATGAAGCCTCGGAATTCACTTGGGTGAGAAAAGAACCGGACTTGTAAAATTTCCGGAGAGACCCACATGATTTTTTCCATGTTTTCTTTAAAACGATTAAATGACAAAAATGTTTCAGTTAAAATCATGTTGACATAATTTTGCCCCCTCAAGATTTGATCAACTATCCATGCCATCTTAGGACTTATGACATTTCTTTGATGGGGAAAATGGAACCAAAAAAAGCCCGGGAGGAAAATCTCGTTTTTTTGGGTCATAGGCTGATTTTGAAAACGAGCATTCATGAATTCTAGTGGGCAAGTATTATGATTGTCTTCAAGAATTTGTCTCATGACATGGATTTCAGTTCCTAAAAGTCGCGCTAACCCTTGTCACGGGAGGGCGCTTGTCGATGGCCTAACAAGCTTTTTCTCGAGAGGCATTCCAGTGATGATGGTGTATTCTTCCAAAGTTGGGGTTAGCTCAAACCCACCAAACATAAAAGTAGTCGTCTTCAAGCACCAGAAATGTGCCATGGCCTGTATGACTTCGGGACGAATAGTGATTTGAATCAACGATAGGAGATGGCCGATTTTGGCTTTCACGCGCTCTTGGGCAAGCTGATCCAATTGACCCCACCATCTGAAGAGTTCCACCTTAGGAGCAGGAATGAACTGGATATCATCTTTCCCCATCGCACATAAATTGGAATTTGAAAAGCTTATCCTAAATTGCCATGGGCCAAATAAAAAGACTGAGTAAAAGTAAAGAAATCACTTTGCTTTTAAGCAAAATGGTAAGCATAAAGACATACAGATGGGACGTGTGGCTCGATTTCTAACTCAGAAGGCTTGATGAAATTAAAAGGGTATCCCCCTGTCGCAGTCTCGCGTTAGCAGCATACCCCCTTAACCTCGACTAAGAAATTCGGGAGAAAGAAAGGCAACCTCTACATCGCATTCGAGGTCGTATCTTTCTTAACACCATCCTAGAAATCCTAGGGCGGCCCAGGTCCGGCGGCCGGGTTGTATGTGCCATGTGTAATGTTAAAACAGAAAAGCATGCACAACAGTTTATAATCTCTAGATAATCTATTTTTAAAAAAATTAAAATAAATTTCTAAACTACCGACCGCATAAAGAAAAAATAAAAACAAGTCGTAAAGAATTTAAACAAGACAAAAATGGCCTAAGTCCTCAAATTAGTCCCCAGCGGAGTCGCCAAGCTGTCGCGACCTCTTTTTTCGGTGCCCGCAATCGGGTACGAGCGCCTAAGGAGGCTAATGGCTCGGCTGAAATTAGTTATGCCTGGACTCTCCCAAGTCCACCAATTCACGACTTTAATAGTCTAAATTTTTAACCTATAAATCAATTTTTAAAATGGAGTCGCCACTAATCGATTTGGGGTGGGTTGATTAGAAACCCAAGTGAAGTATCGGGAGAAATGCTCACTCCTGCGCAACTAGAGAAATTAGGATCGGGGACTTGATTACACTAGTTAATCACTAATGCCCTTTCGGTACCTAATCTTGTTTAAACCCCGAGGTTTTTGGATGTTCGAGGGATTTTCCATGCATTTTTGGGAGGAAAAACATTTTTTGAGTCATTTTCTAATTTTTGGACACAAAAGGGATTTTTTGGGATTTTTTGGTATTTTTTTGGGGAAAATACAAGTCTTTTTGGCTTTTTCTGAATTTTTTGGCTTTTTCATGAATTTTTAGCTTTTTCATGAATTTTTAGCTTTTTTTTTTTTTTTGGATTTTTGGAATTTTTTGGAAAATATGGAATTTTTTTATTTTTTTATTTTTCGGAAAATAAAATATTTTTAAATATTTTTGGAAAATAAATTATTTTTGATTTTTTCAAATAAATATTTATTTTTTATTTATTAGAATATTAGTTTATATTAAAATAATAAAATAAACCAACCCGGTCGATCCGCGGGGTGAGTCCAACTGGTCGACGACCTGATCGCGGACGGGCCTGACTTGGATTTTTCGTTTTTTTCTCTCTTTTTTTTTTTTTTTAAACGCAGCCCACACGGAATTGGGCCTGTTTGAATAAAAAAGGGATACCCAACCCAAGTTTAGAAACCAGCTCGACGAGTGTGTCCGAGGCTGGGAAACCCTACCCGAGAGCGTGGAAGCTGGTCGGACGGACCCGCGAATTGACCCGGTTTCCAGCCTCCTTTCCCTTTCGTTCATTTGCAATGCTGGTGAAGGGACCAGGGCAGCAGCTCGCATCGTCGATGACGGCTACGCGGAGGACGACGGTGGCCGATCTATTTGGCCAGTCGGGATTGAGAGATTAGGGTTTCACGGTCAGAGGGGGGCGCGATGGCAGTGACGCAGTAGACAGAGGCAGCGATTAGATCTCGAACGGAAAAGCAATGGCGAGTGGTGGCGAGCGGTGGTAGATACCTAGCTGCAGCAACGGAGCGACGAGGTGGTGGTGGCAGAGACAGAAGGTAGCGATGGCAGACCCCTTAGTTCCCTGATCTGGCTTGGCGTTGGCAGATCGGTCACAGCTTAGTAGAGGGGGACGGCAACGAGCCTTCGAGGCGACTACGTCGGGACTCTATCGAGGCGACGGTGTGGGGACGACGGTACGGCTCGATGCAGCGTCTGGTGTCAGCGACAGCAGCAGCAAGAACCCAGATCTGGACCTTGACCGGCCCTCTCCCTCCGGCCGATCTCCCTCAGATCTCGCTTCTCTCTCGCTCTGGCCAAATCCGAGCCTCCACCGGCCGGATTTGACCTCCTCGAACTCGCTCGCCAGCGACCTCCCCCGAAGTCTCTCAGTGGGAGGTCAGTCGAGCTTGCGACTCGAGTTCTCTCTTGCTCGCTCTTCGATTCCTCCCCCAAAGTCTCTTAGTGGGAAGATCTCAGAGCTCGCTCGTGTGTTCCTCGTCATCGACATCGGGGGGCTATTTATAGGCGATGGGGTGGCCGGTCGACTAAACTTCAACCACCGGTCCCCTTCGCGTGCTGAGCGGCCCTTGACAGCCAAACCGGTGTCTCATCTGATGCCAGCTGCTCCCCGCACATCCTTATTCGACGCCAGCCGCCCCCTTCCATTTTGCTCCGGCATCGCGCGCGTCCTCTTCTCCGACGTGTGCTGCTTATCCGGTTGGGGAAGAAGACAAGGAGAAAGGGCCGGGCTGAGCCACGCGGTTGGGCCTCGCAGGCCTGCGAAGGAAAAGAAAAGAGGGAGGGGCTGAGCTTTGAAGGCCCAGCCCTTGTGGCTATTGGCTAATGCTTTTTTTTTTTTTTTCCTTTTTTTATTTGTTTTTTGTTGTTTTCCAAAAAAGACAAAATAAATAAAATAAAAACTTAATTAATAAAATAAAATAAACCTAATTAAAATTGAGGCGTCAACATATTGATCAAAATCAACACCATCGATTTAATTTTTTAATCAAATTGAGTTGTTTTGTAATATTGGTGCAAATGAACTTAACACCATGGAGTTCTTGCAATCTAACTTGGCTATAACACAAGCTACAACAAATGATTTCTCTCATGAAAAAAAGTTAGGGTGAAGGTTGATTTAGTGAAGTTTTCCAGGTACGTATTACATTTTTGTTATAAACAATCCGGAATGCTTGACAAATGAATTGAATTGAATTGAACATAATGATGTTGAAGAAAAAGAAACATGTAAAGCCTTTGTATGTTAGGTTCTAAGAAGTTGTGATTAGGAATTAAACGAAAATACATAACCCTTTAGGGTAGACTTCCTAATGGACAATAGATTGCGGTGAAGAGGCTATCTCAAAGCTCAAGATAGGGTGATGAAGAACTTAAGAATGAAGTTCTATTAGTTGTGAAGCTTCAACATAGAAACCTTGTACGGTTGCTCGAATTTTTCTTGGAGGGACACGAAAAGCTACTATCCTATAAGTTTGTGCCAAATAAAAGGTTCAATTACTTCTTATTTGGTATATTGCAATTAACCTTCTTATATGCAAAATGTATAATTTGCTTGAAATCAAATGCACGAGCTTCCATTAGCTGTGGAAACCTTGAAATTAAGACATTCTCTGTTCTTTCAATTGATTTTAGTTTTTTGTTAAGCTATCTTTGATTGATGAGAGTACATACATTTTGGTATTGCGCATTGAGTTTCCCCTTGAGTTTTTGAATAGGTGCCACATCCTAGTTTATTAACGAATTTTGGTGCAATGATGTGAATCTCAAAAAAAGAGGACAATTGGATTGGTCATTACGTTATAAAATAGTATTTGGGATTGCCCGATAAATACTCTATCTACACAAACATTATTGTCTTCGTATCATCCATCATGACCTAAAATGTAACAATATCTAGTTAGACAATGAAATGAACCCGAAGATTTTAGATTTTGGCATGGCAAGAATTTTTGGTGCTCATCAAACTTAGGGTAACACAAATAAAATTGCAGGGACTCTCTTAGTTTTTGAAGAGATATGACTTGATCAAACTTTGACCTATTTAAGGATGTGATGTGATTTGAATCTAAATCCTAATATACATGAGACTAATTTTCATTTTTGCAGTGTTTATATGTCTTCAAAATAAGTAATGCACGAAGGGTTCTTAGTGAAATTCAATGTTTATAGCTTCAGCATACTACTTCTAGAGATCATCTGCGGCAAAAGGAATAACTTCTACCACCAATTGGATTGAGGGTGAATATCTTGCTAGTTATGTGAGTTTTACCATGCTACTAAAACAAATATTGACATTGTACTCTTTGTAATTTTGGTCAAGTGAAGTTGAAATTCCTTTATAGCTTTTGTTATGTTCTACATTCATATATGGTTTTCTACAAAATTCGATGTCTTGTATGTTCAGTCATCGAATTAATATGACAATTCTGTGAAGATTTTATGAACTTATTCTTATAGGTATGGAATCAAATGGGGAGATGGCACACCCTTGGAAATGTTGGATCCAATTATCATGGATTCATATTCAAGAGATGAAGTGCTTCAATGCCAGCACATTTGCTTACTATGCATTCAGGAACATCCAGCTATTAGACCCAACATGGCCATAGTAGTTCTCATGGATGGTCTCACAGTGAGATTGCTTGGCCTCCCACCATGATTTTTTATTAACCATAAGCAAAAATCTATGTATTTTGGGAATACGCTCTTAATTGCTCAAATGGGGTTGTGTGCATTTAAAAGAAGACTTTGCACATGTTATCCATCATAGTTATTATGATTATTCTTAATTGTGTTATTAATTGAGGCTAAATCATTCATCAATCCAATATAATTCGACAAATTTGTAATTGTGCTTCCATAAGGCTCAACACTACTTCTCTTGTCTATAATCAAATTGAAGTGTTTGTTAACCAACCCACTAGATTGTTGTTGACACCTAAATTTTGCTTATTCATTTAAAGTTTAATTGCATAAAAAATTGGGGATTAATTTTTAACCTCTAAAAAAATAATTTTCATTAAATTGCGTAACATTTAGACATTAGAAGTATTTGCATTGATAGTAATATAATTTTTCTATAAAAAATTAAAAATTATCATTATTATTAATTAATGGAAGCAAGACCAGGCCAGGTCCAGGCTGGCCCGGCTCTTTCTTTCCCCTCTTCTCTTTCCCGTGCGGGCTGACCCGTTTTCTCTTTTTCTCGGCCCGGCCCACACACCTTTATCTTCTTCCGCTCCACATTGCTCACGCATTCTACAAAAGAGAGGGGCGACAGAGGCAGCGCAGGAGCTTGCGATGTGATCTGCTGGTTGGGATCAGGCCGGTCGACAAGCTAGCAATGCCGAAAACCATGAGCGCTTGCCGATTGCCCTTACAAGGGAGAGAGGGAGCGCGAGTGAGGGGGATGCAGACAGAGAGAGAAATCGGGAGAAGGGGAGACGGAGAGCGAGAGGCCGAAATTTAGCCCCGGCTGAGCGTCGTCCAGCCAAATGAATCGGTTTTTCTTAAGTTTGAACGTTGCTCGCTGATTTTTCTTGAGTTTGGGTGGGAGTTCGAGCACCGAGTAGGCCCATATTCGCTCTCCAACTCGCTGCCTACTACGTGTTCGTAGAAATGCCTTAATAAAGTCCATCCAATTTAGTCTCAGATTCTGACTTGTTTAAGGGGGCATTCAAATTTGTTCTGTTTAGTGCGAGATTTTTCTTAATTATTGAGTGTGTTTTCAGTCAAAAATTTCGTTTCCATAGGGTCTGGATCACTTAAACTTTTAGTTGCCTTTGCCTGGTGCTTTGATGTTGTCATTGTGAGTATTCTTGGAGCCGTGATTGTAATGTTCGGAGGCACTTGTCTGGTGACAAGCTGGTGGTAAACGACGGTGAGATGAGATTTCGTTTAATGCTCGAGATGCGGTTCATAAGCGGCGCTTTATATGCTCTGGGGGCCGAAGCTGGATTTTGTTGAATTTGGGCTTATTTGAGCTTAGTGTGTTTCGGGTTCTAGATAGGTTAGATGGGCTTGTTAAATTTAGGATTGGGCTTAGTTAAATGCTGGAGGAAGTTGGCTTAATTCTATGAGTTGAGCCCAAGTCTTTTTCGGGTTCTAGATAGGTTAGATGGGCTTGTTAAATTTAGGATTGGGCTTAGTTAAATGCTGGAGGAATTTGGCTTAATTCTATGAGTTGAGCCCAATTCTTTTTTTCAATCAATTGGAGTTTCTTTATGTGTAAAGCCCATTTCGTGCCCTTGAGCCCAGATTCGTGTGACTTGCGGTAGCCCATTTTTTAGCTGGGCCCGAAGGCCCGGCTCGGGTCCCTATCTTCGGAATAATTTTTTATAAATAAAATAATAAAAAATTCCGTAAAAATTATATTTTTGAGAAATTAGGAAAATACTTAAAAATTAGTTTTTGGGTAGTTTTTTTCTTAAAATGTGCGAAAATCTTTGATAAAAAGTCGTGTCCAAAATTGAACAAACTCTTAGGGCATTGCAATAAGGTTTGAATTTTTTTTTCTTTTTAGATCAATGCTCATAATTACGCACTTTCAATATGTTGATTATGGCTTCACTTTAGCCTAGCTAAGAATGGCATGCTTCCTATTTCATAGCATTAGATCTTTGCCTTTTATTGCAATTTATTTAATGTTTCCTTGATTGCTGATTGTTATTTAATGATTACACACCCCCATAATGACCTCACATGTTAGTAGATGAGTTTAAAATCAACTTAGATTGCTTGACAAACATTTCTTGAAATGAACAAGATTACTTATCAAAATGGCACTAGTTGATCGATTAGTGTAACAAATTCTTTGGCTTTAGATTTTCTAGTTGTATAGGAAGTGAGTTATACTCCTATATCTCGTTTGGTTTCTAGCTTGACTCAATAGGTTAATGGCCACTCTTAATTTGAAAATTCTCATAGTGTCAATTTGACTTAATATCGAATACCTCAATGTCGCGTGAGGTATAGACTTGGGACAACCGATACCTAATCGAGGGTTGTAGACTCACCTTTAGGTAATATCCTTAAACCTATTGTCCTTTTCCCTCCAGACAGGAAGGGTAGATCGTGACAACTATACATTTCTTCACTTGTGAAACTAGTTGGGCTTTGGTGTTGTTAAAACTATACCTATAGGCTATAGGCGCTCCATCTCTTATTGGCTCTTTCTGGGGTGCTAATCAACATGGGTGGGATTTGTGGGCCCTTATTGCAAAATGTAAATCTTGTCTATCCCATCTCTAAGAAATCCAAGTTATCCACCGTTATCGTAAGGCTAATTAGTTGGGACCTAGAGAATGGAAGTCCTCCCTTTGTAATTGGTTGTCTAATCCACCTCAACCCTTTTGAGCCATCCTTCACTCAAAAGGACTTCTTGGTTGCTCAGAAATCATTAGGTGAAGAAATGAAAGCGATTTGTTTGACAAAAAAAAAAAAAAACGAGAGTCTTTGTGTTCTTTGACAGTATCTATAGCTTAAGACAGAGGTTATCTACTTGCTTTGTGAATGCACTTCCTCTTGTGAAATTTAGGAATAATTTTGCTGCAGTTGCATCTTCTTAATTCTTTGATTGATTGATGTAACTTTTTAGTTAGTTGTCCTAGTATTTAATTAGGTTACTTCCAACAATCTTTTTATCGTGAAGTTGGCTGGACGAGACTATAATTGATATCCTCTGAAAAAGGGAAATAAAACCGTCTCCGTAATTTTTGAAGATAGGTTCCATGAAACTCTCACCAAGGACGGTTGATGATCTACGAGCCGTCTATAACGAGAGTTTAGGACCCATTTTGATGTTTTGGTACGGTTTTTCAAGTAGCGATAGCTCGTTTACGGAACTACAACTTTAACTTCGTTAAGCTTTTCTTGGGTAACTCCAATCATTATTGTAAAGAAGAATTTAAACAGCTGACACCATCCTATATTTAGCCAAGTGTGTATGTGAGAGAGAGAGAAGAGTTATATGGCTTTGAACATAGTACTTGAGATGGTAAAAGTTAAGAGTAACCTAATACAAAAGTTTTAAAGGATCCACCTATCAATTATGATGAAGGTTTTTTTTTTTTTTTCTCGTCTTTTTTTTTTTTTTCCTTTTCGGGAAGAAACATTTCATGAGGTAATCGAACCTAGAAACTTTTTTTGCACTTTAATAGTTGTGAGGAATTACTGAACTTGCGTTATCCACCTCTTCATACATATGTTCACTCCATAACTGTTAAACCGAAATATACTCAATCAATTGGAAAACAAAACATTAATCCGAGATCTTTTTAATGGAAGATAATGAAAAGAAATTCATATTTTCATAATTGATTTGGTAAATAAGCTAACTTGTCCTCCTAAGCTACCCAAAAGTGCCCCCAAGACTTTGAAGCACGATTTTCATTTTTTATGTTACAAGTGCACAATCATTCTGGAATGATGGGCTTACCCTGTACACACAGGGACTCCTGTCATTCCTGATATTATCTCTTTGGTTTTGATTTTTTCTTTTTCAAGTACGAAAAGATCCATTTTAATAATGTCATTCAATAGCCTGTGCAAGGAATCAAGTTTGCTCTATTTGTCAAATTCATATGCACAACGCAAATTCTAAATCGCAAAGACAATGTCATGGGGGTTTGTTTTAGGAAAATAATAGATTTATTAAGACTATTTTATACAACTAATTTATTAAATGATATGTCGTGCTATTGATAATTTTTTTATATAACTAATTATTAAGATGACCGCTCAGAATCTGACATATTTCCTAGTAAATTAGCTTTGTAAACTAGTTTTAATAAATTCAGCTATGTGGTTTAGAGTTTTAACTTGTCGACATATACTACTTCTCGTCGTTTACTCATGAAATACAACCAAATATTATGTCATAATGTGTAGCACAGAACTTCTCAATCACAAAAGTCATCACATTTTTTTAGTATGGGCAGTTACGTGGCAAAACCCTCTGAACACATGTTCTTTCCTTATATATATACTAATGGGTAACTTTATTATATTCATTTAATAATTATGTTGCATAATATTGTTTTCGTGATGATGGATTTTTTTATTCATCTCTTAGTATTATTATTTGTCAAATATGAGTAAAAAATTAGATATTGTATCATAATAAGTATCCTACATTGTTAATCTCCTTCAAAGTCACATCACAATACACAATAGAATCCATTTGTATATGGATGATTATTTTTAAATATTTATTACCAAAATATTATTTCTTGTGGATCAATTAGAGATTTATTGTCAAAATATGTATAAGAATTAGAGATGCAGAATTAAAAATGTGTTAGGATTAGGATTTGCTAAAGTGACTATAAAACTAAATTTGTGTGTAAAGCTCCTATGTGAGCGTGCCATATGACCCAATTTCGCGACCTTTACTCATATTATATATATATATATATTGATGAGCAAAGATGTTTTAGAAAATTAATGCAATTTGGCTGTTTGTAGAAATAAACTTTTAAAGCCTTTATATAAAAGTAGATGTCGTGGTTCCTCATTTTTTCATCACAACAGCAATCCGCCAGAAGCTTAGAATATTCGATTGAGTCAAAGTGACAATCAATTAAACATGATTGTCGCAACCTCCCTTTTCGGGCGCACTTACACATGGGCACATGCAAAGGCCAATGACTTGCTAAGTATTAGACTTAATTAGAGCTCTCCCAAGCCCACTGATTCGCAATTTATGGTTTAAGTTTTTAACCTACAAATCAATTTCAGATAAGAGTCGCCACTAATCAATTTCAGGTACGTTGATTAGAAATCTAAGTGAAATATCAGGATAAATACTTCACTTTTGCACAACCAGAGAAACTAGGATCGATGACTTGATTACACTAGTTAATCACTATTACTCTTTCGGTACCTAATCTTGTTTAAACATTAAGTAAACCATTTATGTAGCATTTTATACAAATCATGAGTTTTAGGATTCAATTCCTAATCGGACTAAGGAAACATAAATCCATGCATTGTAAGAGCGCAATTAGAATAACCCAATATTTGCTACCAAGAATTTAAATATGATTTTTTTTTTTTTTTTTTTTTTTTTTTGGATTTTAAAGTTTTTCCATGCATTTTTGGAGAAAACTAATCAAAAACTATTTTTTTTACTTTTTTTATGATTTTTTGGAAAATGTAAATAATTTTTGGATTTTTTTATTTTTTATTATTGAAAACTTTTATATTAAAATAATAATATATTATTATAAAACAACTTGGGTCGGATTCTTGGGCTGGGATTGACTCGGCTCGTTAGCCATTGGCTTGGATGGGCCAAAAGCACGGGCCCAACCGGAGACTCTTCTCTCTCTCTCTCTCTTTCTCTTTTTAAAACAATCCAAGCCCATAAAAGAAAAACAAAATAGGCCCACATCTGCCCAAGCCCGCGTAGAATGAGCCCATGCTCAACTGGACCCAGCTAGCCCGAACCAATGAAACCCTATTTAGTTGAGACCCATGCTTAACTCGAATTGGACCTAGGTCGACTTGACTCGCTCCCTGCTACGATCGCGATAGAGATGGCCGAGGTGGGTAGTGTTAGGCTAGCCATGTGCAAGTTGCAGTGTCGACTTGCTCACCTAAGCCGATGGTTTGACTTCCATTCAACCCACCACCATCATTGGTCATCACTGCCAGTCGTCGTAAATCCAATTGTGGCCACCAAACTCGCTCGGGAATTTCATCAAACACTTGGGGACGTCGACTAGGAGGACAAAAATCAAACCAATCCAAGATCAAGATTGTATCGGGACTTATGGCAAATAGACCTCAACCAGACTAGCTTAACGAAGAATAGCTGGGGTTGGAGCTCACGTGAGTTAGACATCTGCGAGCCTCAACATGGCATGTTCGAAACAAGGCTAAACTGGAGCCTTGGCTTACCAGTGCTTGGTGTCGGTGTGGCGGCAATGACCGTCGGGGACAATAATGGCACGACTCAACTTAGACGTAGCAAGCAACGCCGAATTAGTAACAGATGGCATCGAGCAGCAGCAGCAAGGCAGAGGTCCTACGGGGGTGAGGGTCTTCGTGGTTTGGCCAAGAGAGAACTCTCTCTCTCTCTCTCTCTCTCTCTCTCTCTCAGCTTTGGTTCTCTCTCTCGAACCTCCACCCTTTGGCTATACCCTTCTCTCTTCTCTCTGGCTTGCTCATTCTCAAGCCTTCCCTGATGTTTCTTGAGCGAAGTCCTTGAGATCTCTGCCTCTCTCTTCGTCTATCCCTTTTTGGCTCGTGGACGCCCTATTTATAGGCAAGGAGACCGGTCGACGGAGGTGCTAGGACCATCGGTCCTTGGTGTGTCGACCGACTTTGGTGCGGCTGAATCGATGTCCCCTCAGTTGCCCACTTGCTTGACTCTACACCGTCTACTCCACTGCATTGAAAGCGTGCCCCCTCTATTGTTAGTGTATGGTTGTGGGTTGTAGGGAAGAGGAAGGAAGGAAGAGGGAGGGGAAGAGAGAGACCAAGCCGGGCTGTGGAAAAAGGGTTGGGCCCTAGGCCCGCATAGGGGGAGAAAAAGAAGAAAGGAAGTTAGGCATGAAGGCTTAGTCCCCATGGCTCTTTTTTTAATTATCTAAAAATAGGGTAAGAAAAAAAAAAGCAAAACTTAGTAGATGCAAATAATATCTATATCTTGATAAGGTGAAAATCATTTTTGTTAGGGTCAAATTGATCCCTAATTTTCTGTGTAATTTAATCTTAAATATTTTTAGGTGTCAACAACTGCCCCTCTTTGAATGTGAGCTTGCAGAGGTTGCATTCAAAAAGTAATACCTAAATTTTATCCATGCATATACAATAGATTATATCTTGTTTGGGACCAGGTGTCCTATTTAAAAAAGAAGGGCAATATAGCATAATACATACTAAGATGGATAAGAAGATACATACTTACCAGGAATGAGTGATATGGGATGCGAATCTCGAGTTTAGCAAGTATCGGGTATCATTTTACTACTCAAGCCTTTCTTCAGTTATTTGTTAGAGCAACAAATTGTTTGTTTAGAGCTCAAACCTTTCTTCTTTTTTTTTTTTTGGTAGATGGTAATAATATATTGAGCTTTAACCACCACATATACAAGATCCGGCACCACAAAACTTGCACTTAACAAGACACAAACGTCTTCTCGAGTGAAAGGGCGCCAGACACAAAACACCACAAAGCGGTCAAGACAAGCAAGAGCTCGAACCTTTCCTCGGTCACCTTAACGGGAAATCACTTTTTCAGGACCCGAACCATTTTTTGATCGCTTGGTAGAGCAATAAATTATTTTTGTCTAGGACCTAAACCATTTTTCAGTCGCCTATTGTAGTAACAAGTTATTTATTTCGGACCGGAACCTTTTTTCGGTAGCTTTGATAGGAAATTACTTTTCTAGGACCTAAACCATTCTTCGATTGCCTGTTGCAGCAATAAGTTATTTGTTTAGGACTTGAACATTTCTTCGATCGCCTTGACAAGGGATTACTTTTCTAGGACCCGAACCATTCTTTGGCTACCTATTAGAGTAACAAGTTGAGTACTCGACCTTTCTCAGGGAGGTGTCGACCTTTTTGTGGACATCTATTTGTTGAATGCTTGACTTTTCTTAGGGACACCACTTTGTTGATTGCCTGACCTTTCTCGGGGATGTGCCAACCTCTCTCGGGACATTTATTTGTTGAGTACCTAACCTTTCTCGAGGATATCGGTTTGTTGATTATGCACCTTTCTCGGGGATGCGCCAACATTTCTCGTGACATCTGTTTGCTAAGTGCTTGACCTTTCTTAGGGCATGTACTTGAACATTTGCCGATGTCGAAAGAGTCCTTGGAGGATACCTGGACATTTGCAAGCGTCAAAAGAGTACCTAGGCAATCACAAATACTATCCTTGAGGAATACCTGGACATTTGGAAGCATTAAAAGTAGTAGAATACTTGGACAACTACAAGTATTCAATGATATAATTTGGGGACAACTTGAGCATGTCGAGTGTTGTGGTGATAAGAGAGCATACCTAAGTAGCTACAAGCTCATAAAGCAATAGAATACTTGGATAGCTATAAGTATCCCAAGATGCAATTCAGGTACAACTCAAGCAGGCTGAGTGTCATGATGATAAGATAGCATGCCTGGGTAGTGGCAAACACACAAAGTAGTGGAATACATGGACATTTATAAGTATCCAAGGATGCAATTTGCGGACAACTCAGGCAAGTCGAGTGTCATGGTAATAAGAGAGCATACCTAGGTTGTTGCAAGCACACAAAGTAGTGGAATACTTGGACATCTATAAGTATTCAAAGATGCAATTTAGGGACAACTCATGCAGGTCGAGTGTCAATGAAAGAGAGTACCTTAACAGTGGCAAGTACTCGAAGACAATGGTATACTTAGGGAGTCGCTAATATCCATATTTTGAGGATAATTCGAACAGGTCGAGTGTCGATAAAAGAGAGTACTTGGATAGTGGCAAGTACTTGAAGACAATGAGATACTTGGACAGTTGCAAGTATCCATACTCCATGGACAGCTTGAATAGGTCGAGTATCAATAAGAGAGTACTTGGACAATGTCAGGTACTTAAAGATAATGGGATACCTGGATAGTCGCAAGTATCCATACTCTGAAGACAACTTGAACAGGTCGAGTGTCAATATCAGAGAGTATCCAGACAATGTTTAGTACTTAAAGATAATGGGATATCTAGACAATTGCAAATATCTATACTCTAAAGACAACTTAAACAGGTCAAGTGTCAATAAGAGAAAGTACCTAGACAGTGGCAAGTACTCAAAGGAAGTAAAACACTTGGTCACACACAGAGATATCTCTGGTTTCTGAAAGTACGTCACCTATTAGACAACATGCAATATGCACACATGCTATAAAATTATGAATTCAAATGGGACACCCGGACCCCTGAAGTACCAAAAGTTGGCACAAAGGGATACTTAAGTGCTTTAAAATCGAGCAAAATGAATCACTTAAGTGTCAATCGGGCCAAAATCCAGCCAAAATGCTAACGTAGCAATTTTCCGAGAAAGTAAGTGCAAAAACGACGTTGTTTTAGTGTTGAAGTGGTAAAAATTAATATAAACATTAATTAAATTAAATTTAAAACTAAATTTATTTAAAAAATTTAAAAATACAAATACAAATATTAAAAAATATAAAAGAAAGGGAGGGGCGGTTGAGGGTTGAGCCTTCGCTGCTGTCGGGAAGGGCCGACGACGGAGGGGAGGTTTGGTTGGGGGTCGCCGGGCCCTGGCCAGGGCCCAGTGACCTTGGTTGACTAGCGGCGAGGGCCCATGAGTCCTCGCTTGGCCGGGCCAAGGGCCGCCGCTTGCTAGGGGTTGCGAGCCTTGCCCTAGATCTGGGCGAGGGCACATCGGCCCTCACTACAAGTCGGTTGGGGTCACCAGCCCTCGACCAAGGCTCGGCGGCCCTGGCCGACCGTCCCCCACAATCCAGCGATGGTAGGGAGGCGGCGGTGGCAATGAGGGCTAAGCCCTCAACCGCCGATTGCCTTCCTCCTCCTCCTCCACTTTATTATTATTATTATTATTATTATTATTATTATTATTATTATTATTATTATTATTATTATTATTATTATTATTATTATTATTATTATTATTATTATTATTATTATGTTAATTTAATTAATTTTTATATTAAAATTCAAATTATACCAAAACGACATCGTTTTTGTGTGCGTTTTGCTGGGTAGCCTTTTGACGAGCCACGTAAGCGAGAAAATTAATAAAAAAATGCCACGTAGGATTTCCGACGAGATTTGCCAGATGTGGCACTTAAGTGTCTCATTTTCCATAAAAAAAAAAAGTGGCACTTAAATGTCACTTTCGTAAGTTTTGGCACTTAAGTATCCCTTTATGTCAACTTTTAGCACTTGAATCATTCTTTTGCCATTTAAATGGGGTTCATGCATGACAGTTTTGTCAATTTTGCATCACCATAGTTCCATTGAGAAAAATTTAGAAAGACAATCTTCATTCAAAATGTGGATGTATTGAAAATGTCAAATGAGAGACTTTTAATTTAAAAGGGTTTTCCAGTGACTCTCGTGGAAAATGCTATTTTATCCTAACCATTAATGCAGGATTTACAAGAACCGCATCCTCTCACTGTTATCATGTTGATAATGGTTCGAGTATTCTCGCAAGGAGTACGACTCTACAAATCTAAAAGGTCTTTGTCAGGACCGTAATATAGGCTTGGTCAACGGTTTAACAAAGAAAACTATCAAGGTCAAGGCTTATGAAAGAAATGCCATATAATCATCTTCGGGTTTACAAGTCAATAACCCTACGAAAAGAGATGGAAATAATCTTGCTCATATTTTTTCAAGCGATGCTTATAAACATATGAATTCCTACATTAATTCAAGTACCCTAGTTGAAGGAGACTTTTACAAAGGGACGCAACGTAGACTCGGCTCATGTGTAAAAGGGTAAGAGTTAGTGATTATCTTGACATTGTCATCAATCTTTTTTCTCATTGTCGAGGATTATCTTCATGGAGGCCCCATTAATTGCACCACGACAATAGCTTTGCTTGGGAATACAAATGGCTAAAATTTACCCTTTTACCCATCTGAGGGCGTTGGCATTGCTTTTACTAGGCACACTACTTTTTATGCCTCTAGCTTTTCACTTTTGTTTGTTGTTTTAGGATTGGCTTAGGCAAGTTTAAACAAAGCATTGCTATTAGACTCTTGTGGTCTTCATCTTCTGTCGACGCTTCAGATCATGCTACTTGAATAGTAGTGCAGGTTGTACTGTCCTACGCTTTGGGTGAAATGACCATTTGGTGCTGTTTCCTTGTGTAGGCATAAATAAAATTACAAATGCCGAGTCTTTACAGTATGATTTAGCCACCATACAAGCCGCCACAAACAATTTCTCACATGAAAACAAGTTGGGTAAGGGCGGATTCAGTGAAGTTTTCCAGGTATGGTTAATTAGAAATTAGATAAGAAATGGGTTAAAAATCAATCTACAATTTCATAACTTTGAAAAGTTGTGATTAGAAGCAATTCACGTGTACTTAAACATCAAGCTAACTTTTCAGGGTAAGTTTCTCAATGGACAACAAATAGCAATGAAGAGATTGTTAGATATTTCAGCAGTTTTGAAATAATTATTAGAAATTATGATCGTCATGAAAATTATCATTTTTGTAATGGCTTTTTTAACAGTCATATAACGAATTTCTAATGGTTGTATAATGGTCGTCTAACTGCTTTATAACTTTTGATTTATTATTCATAAACTCTACATTATTTTATAACGGTCATCTTTTTAATTACCAATTGATTTATGACGATCTCCTAACGACTCTCTCTTTTTCTTGTTTAAATATAAATTAAACTTCAAACCACAATCGGTGAAGATACAATATGTTCTCATATCTTTCCTTTTTCTTTTTGCTGGGTTATACACAAAAGTTGTTTTGTTTCCTTCTAATATTCAGTGCGGAATATAGAGGAAGGTCTGTTGTATCTTGGGAGGATAGCCGCTAAAGCCTTACACACTGAGTTACGTACTCTGAGGGGCGGAATTATCCTTAAGAACAGTGTTTGCACGCCTTAGACATTCCTTTTTATTTTCTAATCTTTTGTAATGTATTTCCAATCATTATTATTATTTTATGTATTCTAATACTTTTTTCCAACAGAGACTATCTCAAAGCTTAGGACAAGGTGCTGAAGAATTCAAGAATGATGTGATATTGGTAGCGAAGCTTCAACATCGAAACCTCATTCGGCTGCTCGGGTTCTGCTTGGAGGGTGAAGAAAAACTGCTTGTATATGAGTTTGTGTGGAACAAAAGTCTCAACTACTTTTTATTTGGTATGTTGCGTTGAATATATTCCTAAGCTATCGCTTTCCATGTTGAGGCCAATATGTGATTAGCCTCAAATTATGGTGAATGTTTCACTGGCTTTTAGAACCTAAAGTTAGTTCCTCACATAAAATGTATTCAAGAGGAGTTATTAATTGAATTTACCCCGTGTTTTGAATGTGCATACATGCAAATCCTGAAAAGAGTAGGTGATTAGATTGGTCGAGACGTTACCAAATAGTATTTGGAATTGCTCGAGGAATGTCTATTTACACGAGGACACTCGACTTAGGATCATTCATCGGGATCTAAAATCAAGCAATATCTTGTTGGATAGTGATATGAACCCTAAGATTTTAGGTTTCCGCATGGCAAGGATTTTCGGAGTCAATCAAACATGGGCAAACACCAATAAAATTGTTGGGACTTTGTAAGCATTGTTATACTTCGTTCTCTACATTTTATGCTTATGTGTGCTGATAATGCTAATGTATTATGGTTTGCAGCGGTTACATGTCACTTGAGTATGCAATGAATGGGCAATTCTCTGCGAAGTCCGATGTCTATAGTTTTGGTGTCCTACTTCTAGAGCTCATTAGTGGTAAGAAGAACAATGTCTTCTACCAAGCAAACGGGAGCGAAGATCTTGCTAGCTATGTAAGTTGCACAAATTGACTCTTTAACAGATATGAAAATTGTTAAGCTAAGAAAATCTGATGTATTGAGCAAGTTTTATCCTTATACTGTTTTTAGGTTTGGAAAAATTGGAGAGATGGTACGTCGTTGGAAGTGTTAGATCCGGCCATTGGAGACTTGTATCCAAGGAATGAAGTCCTTCATTTGATAGATCGTCAATGGCAAACATAGTCTTGATGTTGAGCAGCTACTCTGTTACTCTTGCACTGCCCCAACAACCAGCCTTCTTCCTCCGAAGCAGGACCGACAAGCCAATGAAAGAGCTTGAATCGGACCAATCCACCAGGAGGTCTATGCCATTGTCGACCAATGAGATATCAATCATTGAAGTTTACCCCCGGTGAACGGTGATATGAGTGGAAACCTTTTTTCACGATAGTCTCACAGAGACCATGAATGTAAGATCCTTGGCACTCCACGGAGATCATTAATGAACAATGAGCAAACACCTTTGTACTGTACATTTGAAGGTACATAGTGTCTTCTCCTCTAGGCCAATTCATGTTTTATTGTGAGGCCGTTTTCAATTTATTCACAGGTGTGTGTGGTTTTATTGGATTGAGGAATATAAGTTCTTCCTTTTCTAAAGAACTAATTAATTGAAATTGATATTGCTAGTACGAGTACCTAGAGGGGGGTGAATAGGTATACAAAGATTTTTCTTGATAATTTCTGTATACTTGCGCAATACTTAGACAGTTGAAGGATTTGCGAAGAGTAATAATCAACGTAAGACTGAGTAAGGAAAGAGAGAATTAAACACGCGGTTTATAGTGGTTCGGCTTGATTCAAGCCTACGTCCATTCTTACCGCGACAGCCAATTTGGCTGGATTCCACTATGAACAAAGAGATGTTACAGTGTTGGATCTTCCTTGATTTCTCGGTGTAGATGATCTACCACACTCGCTCAAGGTATCACCAAGTATAGACACTCTCTGTGTATACAATTTTGCTCAGACTGTATCGACTAATAATCAAGGTGCTTCAGACTCTGGAATTTTTCTATCAATCACGTACTCAAACAACTAGAACGTCCTCCTTTTTATACTCCTTTATGCCATCATACCGTTGGCACTTACCAAAGGAATTCCTCCAATCTACCCGTTGGATGGAATCAATTAAGAAGATCATTCGAGCTATAAAAGGAACCTGACGATAGCCCATCAATCCTGTTCGCCCATACAATCAGGATCTTGGTTTCCAAGAATAGAACATTCCAAGAATACTTCGTCGACCAACAGATCTTCAATTGATCTAGATACGAACAAAAGAATCCGTTATATTTATCCAACCAAAAAGATCTTCTCTAGACGATAGGATTAAATCCTCAACCATATACTTCGGCTCGGATTTCCTTCGTCCTTTGGATCGAAAGACCGTCAATGAGAATAGTCTTCGTCTTGAGTCTTGAGTCTCAAATCTTGAATCTTGAATCTTGAGTCGGTAGTCGAGAGTCTTGGACTTTAAACTAGACGATCTGCAGATACCCAGACTAGACTGAAGGAAACGTTTTGTCAGCTTCAAAATATTCTGGAACGATTTCTCCAACAATCTCCCCCTTTTTGATGGTGACAAAACTTTCCTGTAGATTTGAACCACTTTGACCTGCAAACACATTTCTCAAGCAATATGGCAATCTCATAAAGATTAACAAAGCAACCAGACTCTGCATCCATAGAAAAATTGGTTAGTCTTTCATGAGTAATACCATATAACAGCACTTGATATGAATGCAAACAGTCAAGCATTAAAATCCACAGCCAATTTAGTCAAGTTCAAGTTCACACCAAGATTGCTCAAGTCATAAAAAAAACTTAAAGTTAAAGAAAGTTGAAAGATGGTTGGTTGGTTGGTTCAAATTGCTTCTCCCCCTTTTTGTCAACATTAAAAAGGTGAGAAAGATGTCATGTCTGCTTGGGAATGCGCACAATCTGGAAATCTCCCATGGACTGGACTACTCCTTCTAGCTTCTTCAAGTCTTCCCTTAGTTGAGCTACCTCTTCTCCCTTGGCATTGGCTTGAAGTTGTAGAGCGAGGTCTTTCATTTTATCCTCCAGGGTAACTGAAGACGCTTGTCCAGCATTCTTCAAGGCTTGAATTTCAGTCCGAGCATAGATTTGGCCACGCATTTCCGAAGAATATCCATGATACGACGAAAATCTGCAGAATTGTCCGTCTCGAGTACTTGCATTTGCTCTTTACGATGGAGTGAATGCAGACGATGGCGCTTCGTATAGTCTTGCAGATTTGGTTACGACGTATCGTGACCTTCTTCGAGCAATTGAGAAGCCTGAAATTCTTCGGGCTCTTTGGAGATTGTCGTAGACCTTCACTATTGGCAGCATGAGGTGAGGACCTTTCTTGCTCGCCAACTCCCCTGTCTCTAGGACATCAAGAGGGAAGAGTGATGATCATGCTCTTCGTATCCTTCTCTCCGCATTCAGCAGACTTTTCTTGCTCTTCTTCTCCTTCTTAACGCAGCTTCTTTCTCCTTCTCTCTCTGCTCTTCTTCTTCTCTGTTCTTGTCTTTTTCTTCTTCTTCTCTCTGTTTCTTCTGCTGTTCTGTTGATTGGGAAGCAGAACGTCTTGTCCTTATCAAGGCAGTGATTGTGAGATCTTCCTCCTCATCTTCATCCTCCAAGATGAGAGTTCTCTTCTTTTTGGATGGGGCACCAATGGCTTCCTTTCCTTTTCTTTTTGAAGCATACGGAACTGGAGTCTTCACTCTGAATTTCTCCATTGCCTTAGATAGTTCTTTTAGACGCATCTTTGTCAACATCTTTAAACCTACCACCATCTTATCGCACGGTCGAACACAGAGAGTGTGTGGAGGTTCAATATTCATGTGTCTGAAGATCCTGGTCATGAGACCTGGATAAGGCAATTGTCCCTTGTCTTTCGACATTGCTCTGTACATGTGAAAGAGAATAGTGTGAGGGAGAGAGAACTTCTTCCCTGAGTTGATTGCGTACATCAATTTTGCTTCGGAATTAGACACATCAGTCTTTGATGTAGACTTCGGCCTAATGCAATTGATAACAATTTTGTGCAACACAATATTGATGGCACACATATTTGAATAGATGATTTTTCCCTCAATATCTCTATCCTCGACAAGGTCCATTGTGGCACGAGCAACTGAGACTTTGACTGGTTGATATCGTGCCCGTTCAACTCCAAGTATGTCCGCCAACATGTCCACATCCAACACATAATCCTGATCTCGAACACTGAAAGATATTCTATTCGCATCTATAAAGCTAAGATTTGAATAGAAATATGCAGTCAGTTGTGCATATCCGTCCGTGGAGTGCAAAAACGTTCCAGTTGAAGCAGACTAAACTTTTCTCTCAAGTTCACATTCACAGCATCCAGGAAATCGAAGTCGACACTCCTAGGGTTTATCACCCCTCGTTTCAACAGTCTGAAAAACAAATTTTCCTGTTCTTTCGATTTGAATAACTCCATCCTCTTTCCCTTCACTTTCGCAGCAACACCCAATCTCGGTTGAAAATCAGTGAACATTTTGTCATCGTCATTCCCATCAGTCAAATTTGGGCCCGACATCCGAGGGTCACTCGGAATATTTGCAAGCGCTTCCTCTGCTTTACCTTCGGGAGCAATTCCCAAATCCTCCATTTTCTTCAAAAAAATGTACTCATTCCCATAGTTCTTTTCTTTAAGAAAATCATCCACATATTTCATCGGAGTCGCAGTACTTTTCAACGCACGGTAAAGTTTGTAAATAAACGAGGGTTTTTGGACTCTTACTGGGTCTGCGTCCTCGATTATCTCTTCTTCTGGATGTTGACCCGCACCTTGTGGGGTAGAAGGTGTTGAGTGACGTGGTGGAGAATGAGTCGGGTTCGATTCGACTCGATAATTCTTCCTCTTTCCGTGAGATCGAAGTGGGTAGGTCCCTCCTTCATCCTCTGTGGTCCCCTTGTCGCGATTCTTGAGGACTTCCTTGAAGACGACATTCTTCTTGTCTCTAAAAGATTTCTTTGCTTGCTTTCCCAAGAAAAGATGACAACTTTCTCGAGGATGAACTCGAAGTAGAAACCAGTTTGAGAGGAGAATGCTTTTAGGGTTTTGAAGATTGAAGGTGAAAACTGTATATATATAACTCAGTTTTGAAAAGGGGAAGTTCGGTACAAGGAAAGTGTACGAATACCTCTTTTCGAAATCGATAATTGCCAAAATTAATCATTTTGAAAAGACAAGTTTTTCGATTTTCACGGAGACTACAAAATAACTAAACGAAAGATCATACCTTTTCGAGTTTAGATAAAGTAACAACTTACAGTCTATAGTCATCAACGTCTGAGTCTGAGAGATTTGAGTCTGATGGTTATCAACTTTATGAGTCTGAAGGTTGGAGAGTCTCTAGACTTTAACTTCTTCGAGCTTCAAAATGTTGAGTCTGGAGCGGATAAAATCAAATTGATTTTTCTCCAAAGGCTTTGTGAATATATCCGCTAGTTGACCTTTTTGAATCAACAAATTGAATCGAGATTTCTCCACTTTGAATATGATCTCTAATAAAGTGATGTCGAATTTCTATATGCTTTGCTCTTGAATGAAGAATTGGATTTTTGGTGAGATTGATTGCGCGATGTTGTCACATTTGATTTACAGTGCATGAGTCTTCAATCCCAAAGTCTTGTAGCTGTTGTTTTATCCATAGAATTTGTGAATAGCAGCTTCCAAGGGCAACATACTCGCTTACGTTGTTGAGAGAGCTACGAGTGCTTTGTTTCCTTGAAAACCAAGACACATCTTAACCTTCCAAGCAAGCGGCAAGTCCGAAGTACTCTTTCTATCGACTCGCAGCCGCCGGATCGCGTCTCGAATATCCCGGAAGATTAAAGTCTCCCTTCTTAGGATACCATAGACCCATGCTTGAAGATGAAGCAACGTATTTAATGATACGTTTTGTAGCACTGAGATGAGATTCTCTAGGATCTGATTGAAACCTAGCACAGATACAAACACTCAACAAAATGTCAGGTCTAGAAGCAGTAAGATAAAGAAGTGAACCGATGATGCTCCTGTATAGCTTTTGATCAACTTTTTTCCCTTCCTCATCTTTGTCTATCTTCAAAGAGCTTGACATTGGTATATCAGTCTTCTTGCAATTTTCCAATCCAAATCTTTTGACAAGATCATTAGCATATTTTTCTTGGTAAATGAAAGTTCCTTCCTTCAATTGCTTTATTTGGAGGCCAAGAAAGAATGTTAATTCTCCCATCATACTCATTTCAAACTCATCGCATAGACTTAGAAAATTTCTTGCATAGACTTTCATTAGAGGATCCA
This sequence comes from Eucalyptus lansdowneana, assembly GCA_017140395.1. Taxonomy (NCBI): domain Eukaryota; kingdom Viridiplantae; phylum Streptophyta; class Magnoliopsida; order Myrtales; family Myrtaceae; genus Eucalyptus; species Eucalyptus lansdowneana. Next base: position 67,674,607 of record CM029487.1, read on the forward strand.
AAAATAATGTCATCCACATATATTTGAACGAGTAAAAAGCTTTTGTTTTCCTTTTTGATAAATAAAGTAGTATCTACTTTACCTTTGACAAAACCATTACGTAATAAGAACTTACTTAGTCTATCGTACCAAGCTCGAGGTGCTTGCTTTAGACCATACAAGGCCTTTTTCAGTCTGAAGACTGAGTCTGGCTTCTTTGAGTCTTCAAATCCAGGCGGTTGTTCCACATAAACTTCCTCTTGGATAAATCCATTTAGGAAAGCACTTTTGACATCCATTTGGAATAACCTGAAATTTTGAAACAAGCAAACGCAAGTAATAGACGAATAGCTTCTAACCTTGCTAGAGGAGCGTAAGTCTCATCATAGTCTATTCCTTCTTCTTGCGTGTATCCTTTGGCCACGAGTCTTGCTTTATTTCGTACGACTTTACCTTTTTCATTCATCTTGTTTCGAACACCCACTTGGCTCCAATAACAGTTTTACCTTTTGGTTTAGATGTCAATTCCCGTGACATCGTTAATGTTGAACCGTCTCGAGCTCCTCTTGCATAGCTTCAATCCAGCTTTCATCAGATAAAGCTTCTTCTATGCTTTTTGGTTCAATTTCAGAGATGAGAGCAACAACACTAGACTCTTCACGTCTTTTAGATCTGGTGCGAATTCCTTCATTAATTTCGCCGATAATGAGATCTTTAGGATGACTGGACTTGTGTTTCCAGTTACTGGTTGATTTTTCTGGATGATGATATCTTTCTTTATTTGAATCTTCATGAACATCTTGACGCTGGTCTTCCAGAGTCTGAGATACTTTTTGAGTTGTAAGCTTTGGAAAGTTCGGAGGCAGTTCGGACTCTTCATATTGAGTCGATGGATTCATCTTGCGTAGAGTCTTGAAATTTGACATTCATTGACTCCTCCACAGACTGGCTCTTCTTATTGTAGACTCTGTAGGCTTTGCTTGATGTAGAATATCCAAGGAAGATGCCTTCATCTGATCTTTCTTCAAACTTACCAACTCGATCTTTTGCATTTTTCAATATAAAGCATTTGCAACCAAACACATGAAAGTATGAAATAATAGGCTTCTTACTTTTGAATAATTCATAAGGGGTTTTCTCAAGAATAGGTCTTAGGAAGACTCTATTGATGATATAGCATGCTATTGCTTGACTTCAGCCCAAAATCGTGAAGAAATTTTGCTTTCAATTAAAAGAGTTCGGCCATTTCTTGAAGAGATCTATTCTTTCTTTCCACAACTCCATTTTGCTGAGGAGTGTATGGAGAGGAGAATACATGTTTAAAACCAGATTCATCACACGATTTTGTGAAATCTTGATTTTCAAATTCACCTCCATGATCTGTTTTTATACTTGAGATAACACATCCTTTTTCATTTTGAGCCTTTTTAGCAAATTTTTCAAAATAGGAAAAGGTTTCGACTTACTTGCAAGGAAATATACCCAAGTAAAACGGGGAGTAATCATCCACAATTACTAGGCAATATTTCTTACCTCCAATACTCTGGGTTCTGGTTGGTCCGAAGAGATCCATGTGCAGCAACTGTAGTACATGATTAGTAGAGACATTGTTTATTGGCTTAAATGAGTTTCTTACCTGTTTTCCCAAAATACAGGGTGTGTATGGATCAGACTTTTGATATGGTAATTTGGGTAGACCTCGAACAAGCTGCTTTGATGAGATTTTGGCTAATTGCTTCATATTGACATGGCCAAGCTTTCTGTGCCATAAGCTTGCTTCATCTTGAATTGAGATTAGACATTGTGATTCATTTAATTTCATGTCTAAGAGGTAGATGTTTCCATGTCTTCGACCCATGAAAGACCGAGTAGAGTCTTTACTAATTCCATAGCAAATTCCTTCTTGAAAGGAGATCTTGAAACCGGTATCACACGGTTGGCTAATCTTTGAGAAGGTTATAGTTGAGTCCTTCCACTAGAGAAACATTGCTTATTGTGAGATTTCCAATTTTCACAGTTCCAAATCCCACGATGCTTCCTTTGCCGTTTCCTCCAAATGAAACATTTCCGCCGTTTACTTGAACAAGTTTTACGAAGTACTTTGAGTCTCTGTCATGTGTCTTGAACATCGCTGTCAAGATACCATTTTATCTTTTTATTGATGGAGACCTGCATTTAAAAGAGAGTCTCAAGTTTTCTTTGGTACCCAAATTTTCTTGGGTCCTTTGGTGTTAGTAGGATAAGCATTATTAGGCCATACTTTCTTAACAGTCTTCCAAATCATAGGACATTCTTTTTCAAAGTGATCCTTACTGTTACACTTTGAACATCTTAGAGCATTTCGACCAATAGACTTTACAAAAACTTTCTTGAAATGATTTTTGTAAGCCTCTCTCGACGGTCTTTTCTTAATTCTTTCTTTAACTTTAGGAAAATCAATCAAGGGAATTGTTTCCGCTGTCATGCCTAGACCAGACTTATTGAAGTAAGGTCTTTGAACTGAAAGAACTTTTTCAAGCTTTTCGGATCCTATCGAAAACTTCTTTGAAATATTTGATAAGTCCGTTTTTAAGAAAACATTTTCTTTCAAAAGATCATCTTCTTTTTCTTTAAGAACAGAAACATTTAGGTCTAGACTTTTAACTCTTTCTTCTAAAATGACTTCCTTTTGTTTTAGAGCTGAGTTTTCCTTTTTAAGTTCGGAAATCCTTTTGAGAGAAGTCTTAAGACTGAAACACAGTTCATCAATATATTTAGAGACTTTGACAGGAATTTTAAGATCACTTACCTCAAATTCAGCATGAGTCGATCCAGAATCCGAGTCCGAGTGTCCGAATGTGCTATCAAACATATGTTGGCATATTCATTATCACTTTCTTCACATTCTCGTATCACTCCATGTTTCGGCTTTGAGAGCTTTTCGAAACTTCTCAGCTTTTCCTCTTTTCTTCTTCGAGAATAGGACAATTGGGTCGATGTGTCCCTTCTTCTTACATTCGAAAGCAGACTACATCTTTGTTTGGTTCCTCATCATCAACTTGGACTTGGTCTGTCTCGGAAACTTTGTTTCTTTGAGTTGAACCTTCTGCCTTTTCTATTCAGTTTTCTGAATCTTCTTATCATGAGGGCGAGCTCCTCATCGTCCATATCATCTTCAGAATCTGCATCATCAGAGTCATCATTTGATTTTAATGCAATAGATTTCTTACCTCTTGGATCTTCGTCTTCATTAATTCGTTCCACTTCATAAGATTTGAAGGGTTCCAATTAGCTCGTCGACGAGATAGAGGCATGATTCTTTGCGTCTCTCTTATTGAAGTCTTTATATGATTCCGGTCCTTGGAGAGTCCACGTAGTAGCTTGTTCACCTTCATGGGATCAGAAATTTTTGTCCTTGGTTTTCAAGACCATTGACAATATCGTAAAAACGACTAAACATGTCGGTTATAGATTCTCCGATTTCATTTTGAAGGCTTCATATTGACCGAGGAGAATGTTAATTCTGGTCTCATTTACTCGATCTGTCCCTTCATAGGTGATGTGTAATCTATCCCATACTTCTTTTGCTGTAACACAAGAAGATATTCTGTTATATTCAGTTGGAGATAAGGCACAATATAACGAATAAATTGCATTTGCATCGAGTGCTTGTCTTTTGTTTATCTCTTCCTGAGTCATTCCGCTGGCATCAACAGTTTCTTTTTCTCTTTCAGAGATTGATGCAGCAGTAGGAGTAATTCCTCTTTCCACAACATCCCATTCCAGAGGATCCTTGGATCGTAGGAAAGCTTTCATCTTGTTCTTCCAGATGTTGTAATCCTTTCCGTCAAAGTAGGGTGGTCTGGTATTGCTTTGCCCTTCCATCAGCCCAGGTGCTAGCATACTAGCCATGGATCTTTTACTCTGAAGTAAAACACTTCAAACAAAGTAAGAACACGGGCTCTGATACCAATTGATATTGCTAGTACGAGTACCTAGAGGGGGTGAATAGGTATACAAAGATTTTTCTTGATAATTTCTGTATACTTGCGCAATACTTAGACAGTTGAAGGATTTGCGAAGAGTAATAATCAACGTAAGACTGAGTAAGGAAAGAGAGAATTAAACACGCGGTTTATAGTGGTTCGGCTTGATTCAAGCCTACGTCCACTCTTACGCACCGACAGCCAATTTGGTTGGATTCCACTATGAACAAAGAGATGTTACAAGTCTTTGATCTTCCTTGATTTCTCGGTGTAGATGATCTACCACACTCGCTCAAGGTATCACCAAGTATAGACACTCTCTGTGTATACAATTTTGCTCAGATTGTATCGACTAATAATCAAGGTGCTTCAGACTCTGGAATTTTTCTATCAATCACGTACTCAAACAACTAGAACGTCCTCCTTTTTATACTCCTTTATGCCATCATACCGTTGGCACTTACCAAAGGAATTCCTTCAATCTACCCGTTGGATGGAATCAATTAAGAAGATCATTCGAGCTATAAAAGGAACCTGACGATAGCCCATCAATCCTGTTCGCCCATACAATCAGGATCTTGGTTTCCAATAATAGAACATTCCAAGAATACTTCGTCGACCAACGGATCTTCAATTGATCTAGATACGAACAAAAGAATTCGTTATATTTATCCAACCAAAAAGATCTTCTCCAGACGATAGGATTAAATCCTCAACCATATACTTCGGCTCTGGATTTCCTTCGTCACTGGATCAGAAAGACTGTCAATGAGAATAATCTTCAGTCTTGAGTCTTGAGTCTCAAATCTTGAATCTTGAATCTTGAGTCTGGTAGTCATAGAGTTTTCAGACTTTAAACTAGACGATCTGCAGATACCCAGACTAGACTGAAGGAAACGTTTTGTCAGCTTCAAAATATTCTGGAACGATTTCTCCAACAGAAATGACTAGAGTTTTATTAATTGTCTTTTTTTACAGTACTTTTCATGATGTATAAAGAGAGATATCCATTTGTACATAATCCACACCGCTTTATTTCCATCTCATGCTTTATTTCCATCTCATTTATTAGAGATGTTGGTCATAAACCTGACCCCCAAATATATTCCTTTGTGTGACCCTGTTTAGTTACTTGATTATTATGGTTGGTGGTTGTTTATGAAGGAAAGCCAAGCAACATAGCATGGATTCTTCCATTCAATTATTTCCTCATCTCTACACAGGAATAAACACCTCTCTCTCTCTCTCTCTCTCTCTCTCTCTCTCTTCCCGGTCTATACACAGCCACAAGTTCACCGTTGCCGATCGCACTTGAGCCAAACTCCATAACTGATTACCTCTTTCCACTGCCATTCTCTCATATGTCTCTCTCTATCCGAGATCTTAATCGTAGCCATGGCCTCCAAGGAGTGGAGCTAGTTGACGAGCTCCTCTACGGACAGCAAGTGCTCAAACATTCTAGTGTCAAGTAGCAAGATGGGATGATGAGGAAGGGAGGGAGAGTGCGAGACATTGGACCGATGACCGAATAAGTCAAAAAATGAATGAACACATGCCAATGTTTTAATAGCCTATGAAGGGTTGTTGTACAAAGTAATGTATAATTCATATGGATATAATTGGATTATGCGAGTCTCATATAGAGCCCAATTATCTTGTGCAAATGAACTCAATAAGTTTTGTCACATCAAATCAAGAGAAGTTTGTGTTAGGGAAAAACTCCATTTTTGTTTTGAAGTTGACAAAATGTTTCCATAAGTCTAGTTTGAAGACTTCCAAACTCAAGTGTTAAAGTCTAAAGAATTCCAGACTCTGTCATTAAAGTCTAAAGACCGCAAGACTCAAGACTCAAAGTTTACCCCCACTGACAGTTTCTAGATCAATGAATAGAAGACTTATTTAGATGCGAGTTTATCTTCAAGGATTCAGTTCATATGGTTTGTAGAAGATCTTATAGCTAGAGATTGCACCTTGTAATCCATTATTCTTATTGGAATCAATTCAAATAATCAGATCTATTGAAAGGCGAGGTATACTTGGAAGGTTATACTTATGAAAACCTAGATCTTTATTGTATGGGCGAGCAGAATTGGTGGGCTATCATCACATTCCTTAAATGACTCGAGATCTCCTTAATTGATTATGTCCAACGAGTAGATTGGAAGAACTCATTTGGAAAGTGCCAACGGTCGTGAAGGCATGAAGGAGTATATAAGGAAGACGCTCAAGTTATTCAAGTGTGTGAATGAAAGAAGAATTCCAAAGTCTGAAACTCTTAATTCTTTGCAATTTCAATCGTAGAGCTTTACTTGTACTTAAAAGAGTGAACAAACACTTGTGAAACTTTGAAGAAATGTAGCAGAGTCTCTACATTGTAAAGTTAAAGACATAAGACCGTAACATCTCTTTTGATCCTTAGTGAAATCTAGCCGATGGTCAGGGTCGGCGCGGGAGAGTGGATGTAGGCTTAATCTAAGCTGGACTACTATAAATATTGTATTTTTATTATCTTTTTATTAAACTCCTTATTTCAATTCACAGCTTCATATAACTGTTTACTATTGTTTACGTTGCTAGCAAATTATTTTGAAGTTTCATAAAAAAAGGTAATTCTTTATTACCTATTCACCCCATTTAGGTGATCTTACTAGCCTTTTTAATTGGTATCAGAGCTTGTGTGCTCATTTTATTGAAATGTTTTTACTTCAGAGCTAAAGGTCTATGATTATTATTTTGGCTCCAGGTTTGGTTGAAGGTCAAAGCAACACTAGACCTCCTTACTTTGATGGAAATGAATACAATGTTTGGAAAAACAAGATGAATGCATTCCTAAAATCGAAAAATCCTCTAGAACGGGATGTGGTAGAAAAAGGGAATCATTTCTAAAGCTGCATCAGTCTTAGAAAGAGGAAAATAAGCTATAGATGCTAGCGAAATGGCACAAAAAGAAATAACCAAGAGACAAGCTCTTAATGCTAAAGCAATCTACTATTTATACTGTGCTTTATCTTTTATTGAATATAACAGAATTTCATCTTGTAAAACAGCCAAAAAAGTTTGAGATAGGTTGCATGTTACCTATGAAGAAGCTGATCAAGTTAAAGAAATAAAAATCAATATCTTACTTAGACAAAAGTATGAAGCCTTCAAGATGAAACTAGGAGAATCCATTCGACATGTTTAGTCATTTCATAGAGATTGTAAACGGTCTATCATATCAAGGGCAGCCAATCTCATGACCAATGAAGGTCAATAAATTGTTATGTGGACTATCCAAATATTGAAATCACGTGAAGACTTCAATAAGATAAGCCCAAAGGATCATGCCTCTTACAGTTGATGAACCGTAGGCACACTTCAGTCTCACAAAGTGGAGCAACTCAATGAGGAAGAAGATCCCAAAAGTAAGAAGTCAATTACTTTAAAATCTAACGATGATTTTGATGATACAGATTCTGAAGATGACATGGATGATGAAGAACTGGCACTCATGATAAGGAGATTCAAGAAACTGAACATAAAGGGAAGAAGATTTAATTGGAAGAAACAAGACTCTCAAAAATTCCAGAACAAATCAACTGAGGATGACAAGGTCAACAAAGATGTGGTCTGTTTTGAATGTAAGAAAAAATGACACATTAGACTCAATTGTCCTTTATTGAAGAAAAAGAAAGCAAGAACTGAAAAGTTCAAGAAGGCTCTCAAAGAAAAGATATGGAGTGATACATAATGTGAAGAAAGTGATGAAGAGTATGCCAACATATGTTTAATGGCAAACTCGAGAATCGGACTCGGATTTTGGAACGATTCAAACTCGGACTCGAGAAAGTGAAATCGAGGTCACTATCAAGAAAAATATAAAATGATATTTGGATAGTGGCTGCTTGAGACACATGATAGTAGATCCAAGTTGTTTTGTAAAGCTTATGCAAATAAAAGGAGGAAAATTTTCTTTTGGTGGAAATAACAAAGGAAGAATTATTGGATGTGGAACTGTAAAAATTGGAAATCTCACAATCAACAATGTCTCATTGGTGGAAGTTTTGAATTACAATCTACTCGGCATCGATTAATTGTGTGAAATCTTGGATCAAGATTAACTTCCAAGAAGGCATTTCTTTAGGAACTAATAAGGATTTATCTCAATCTTTCATTGGACGAAGACATGAAAATATCTATCTTCTATATATAAAACCAGAAAGCTCTCGGTGTCTAATATTCATTCAAGATGAAGCAAATCTCTGTCATAGAAAACTTGGCCATGTCAACATGAAGCAAATTACCAAGATCTCATCCAAGAAGCTTGTTCGTGGACTGCCCAACCTGGCGTATCAAAAATTGGACTTATGCACACCATGTGTTTTGGGAAAACAAGTTAGAAGTTCTTTCAAACCTATGAACAAAGTTTCTACTAATCGGGTTTTGCAGCTTTTGCATTTAGATCTCTTTGGACCAACCAAAACTCAAAGTATTGGTAGAAAGAGATACTGCCTAGTAATTATGGATGATTATTCTCGTTTTACTTGAGTATACTTCTTGGTAAATAAGTCTGAAACATTTTCTTACTTTTCAAAATTTGTAAAGAAAGCTCAGAATGAAAAATGATATGCTATTTTGAGTATTATGACAAACCATGGAGGTGAGTTTGAAAACCAAGATTTTACAAAATTCTGTGATAACTCTAGTTTTCAATATGTTTTCTCTTCTCCATATACTCTAGAACAAAATAAAGTTGTGGAAAGAAAGAATAGATCTTTACAGGAAATGGCTAGAACACTCTTAGTTGAAAGTAATATTTCTTCTCGCCTTTGGGCTAAAGCAATTTCTATAGCTTGTTACATTATTAACAGAGTATTCTTAAGGCCTATTCTGGAGAAAACTCCTTATAAGTTATTCAAAGGAAAGTAGCCAATTGTCTCTTATATCCATGTGTTTGGTTGCAAGTGTTTTATTTTAAATAATGCAAATGATAGAATTGGTAAGTTTGAAGAAAGATCGTACGAATGAATTTTTCTTGACTACTCAACCTCAAGTAAAGCTTTCAGAGTATTCAACAAGAAGAGTCGATCTATGGAAGAATCTATGAACGTCAAGTTTCAAGACTCAATGCAGAATCAAATGAATCTGGCTCAACTTGAAGAATTTGAAACCAACTCCAAATTCTACAAAGTATACTTCTCCTCAAGTGGCTCGAGACTCACGAAGTTCAACAACAAGATGAACCAAAAGATTCAACTGAAACAGAGGATCAACAAACTCACAAACCAACCAGCAATTGGAAGCATAAGTCAAATCATCCCAAGGAACTCATTATTGGCAACATCGATGAATGAACTCGCACCAGATCCAAAAGGTATGAAGAGTCTAATGCTTTAGCACTTGTTTTTGAAATTGAACCCAAAACTGTAGAAGAAGCCTTGGCTGAAGAAAGTTGGATTGAAGCTATGCAAGAAGAGCTCAGACAGTTCAACATTAATGATGTTTGGGAACTTATTCCTAAACCTAAAGGTAAGTCTATTATTGGAACTAAATGGGTTTTTATGAACAAGATGGACGAGAAAGGAAAAGTGGTTAGGAACAAAGCGAGACTCATAGCCAAATGATATACGCAATAAGAAAGGATAGACTATAACGAGACATATGCACCAGTAGCGAGGTTAGAAGCACTTAGATTATTACTTGCTTTTACTTGCTATAAAAATTTTAGGTTATTCCAAATGGATGTAAAAAGTACATTTCTCAATGGATTTATCCAAGAAGAAGTCTATGTGGAACAACCACCTGGTTTTGAAGATCCAAGAAAGCCAGACTCAGTCTTCAGACTGAAAAGGGCTCTTTATGGACTAAAACGGGCACCTCGGGCTTGGTATGACAGGTTAAGTAAATTTCTAATTGAAAATGATTTTGATAAAGGTAAAGTAGATACCACCTTGTTCATTAAAAGAGAATGTAAAGATTTTCTACTCGTTCAAATCTATGTTGATGATATTATTTTCGGATCATTTAATGAAAATCTGTGCAAGAAGTTTTCTAAATTTATGCAGGATGAATTCGAGATGAGCATGATAGGTGAATTAACCTTCTTTCTCGGATTACAAGTCAAACAATTGAAGAATAGAATTTTCATTCACCAAGAGAAATATGCAAAAAATCTCATCAAAAAGTTCGGTTTGGAGAATTGCAAAAAGACTGAGATACCTATGTCAAGTTCTTCAAATCTGGATAAAGATGAAGAAGGAAAAAGTATAGACGAGAAGTTATACATGAGCATAATTGGTTCACTTGTTTACCTTACTGTATCTAAATCTGATATTTTGTTTAGTGTTTACATTTGTGATAGGTTCCAATCAAATCCCAAAAAATTTCACTTAACTGCTGCAAAGTGCATCATCAAATACATTGCAACAACTCCAAAGTTAGGACTGCGATATCCAAAAGAAGGAGACCTTACTCTCCTTGGATATTCAGATGCAGCTTAGTAGGTTACAAAGTGGATAAAAAGAATACTTCTGGTACATGTCAATTGCTTTATAACAAGCTAGTATCATGGTTTTCAAGAAAATAGAGTACCGTAGCTCTTTCAACAGCCAAAGCAGAATATGTGGCTCTTGGAAGTTGCTACTCTCAAATCTTGTGAATACGGCAACAGCTAAGAGACTTTGAAATTGAAGAATCATGCACCGAGATCAAATGTAACAACATCAGCGCCATAAATCTCACAAAGAATCTAATTACGCATTCAAGGGCAAAGCATATAGAGATTCAACATTACTTTATTAGAGATCATGTTCAAAATAGAGAAGTTATGATTCAGTTCATTGACTCAAAGAATCAACTGGTAGACATATCATTGGAGAAAAGCCTATTTGAGTCTATTCGCACCAAATTGAACATCACATCTTTTATTGAGTAAAGTCTAGAAGTGTTCAAGACTCGAAGCAAAGTTTGAAGGTATTCAAACTCAGAATGACTAAAAGTTACGACTATAAGTTATTTCGGTATTAACAATTTAATTTTTGGATAAAATTTTAAAAAGGTACGATTACTTTTTGAATCGCTATCTTCTTATTTTATTTTTAGCAATTATCTTTTTGTTTTTAAAATTATGGTAGTTTTTTATTTTTAAAAAGGCTGTTTTATTTTTCCTTTATAATGATTCGTTTAAATTGCTTCACTTGCTTTGTATACTATTGAGATTCGTCTTCTCCGTTTTCACTTTCAAACCTTAGAATACAAAAATCGCACTTGCTCTCACTTTCTCGTAGTTTATTCCAAAAAGTTTTCACCTTTTCGAGCAAGCTAAAGAATTTCTCCCTTAAAGCGACAATATCTTCATGAAAGTCTTCGAGAATCGCAAGCAGGCGACCACGGCACATGCATGAGGGATCTACGCATTTCGATTTGACTGAGGAAGAAGACTCTTCTCAACCGCAGCGACCAAGTCAGCAACATCCTTCTCAACAACGTCAGTCTCCTCCACCGACTCAACCAGAAGAAGAAATAATTGAAGAAATTGAACCTGTAAGAATGCTGACACCTAAAGTTGCTTTCAAACTTTATTCTAAGTTGAAAGAAGGAGGTACTGTTATGTCTTTGATCGATGAGTATCTGAGAGAGAGAGAGGCTACAAAAATGAAACTCTTTTTTTGCGCAATATGAAGAAGATGGGCATTACAGAAAAAAGGGTCGGCTAAAAAAGCTTTTACTAACTTTCCTAGTGACCCGAATTATGGCACGTTTAATCAGCTAGAAGGAAAGGACGATGGCAAACGGATGTTTTCACATTTCCAGCCTCAAATGGGAGTGACTGCAAAGGTTGGTGGTGATGGAGCAAGTTTATTCCGGTCTAAAGACCACAAAAAGATTTATTCAAAACTGAAGAAGAGAGGGGTTATGAATCCTAGAAGCGTTGATTTTGATTTTCTTGATTCTATGCAAGTAAATCTGAGGGAAAAATTTGCACTTCTTCAATTGGAGCGTTTTTGTTCTGAATCTACAATTGCTTATCTAGAACTCATAGCCTACTTTTATTCGAATCTATCCTTTTTGGATGCAAATAGTTTCTCTTTTATGGTCAAGAATAAGGAGTTTTTGGTAGATATGGATACTTTGGCTGACTTGATTGGGGTGGAAATAGCGTGTTTCCAACCAATCAGTGTGTCTGTTGCTCACGCTACATTGGCATTGGTAAAAGACAGGTTTGCTGAAGACAAGATATCCCACTCTATGATGAATGCCTCCAACATCTTGCTGCATAAAATCATGATCAACTACATCCGTCCAAAATCAACATCCAAGACTGATGTGTCTCGTTCTAAAGCAAACTTGATGTATGCCATCAATGCTGGCTACAAGTTCTCTCTGCCTCACATCATCTTGTTTCACATGTACAGAACAATGGTGAAAGACAAGAGACAACTCCCTTATTATGCTCTTATCACGCGCCTTTTCAAACATTTCAAGATTCACATTCCTACATCTTTGTGTTTGACAAGCATTACTCCAATGGTGATTGGATTTAAAATAGTCATCAAGATGCGTCTGAAAGAGCTTAACAAGGTGTTAGAGTGCATGAAGGAGAAGTCTCCCGTCAAGGCAAAATAAGACTCTATAGTGGCCAAAAGGAAAGGCAAGGAGCCCATGGATACTCCAGCAAAAAGAAAGAAAACTCTCATCTTGCTGGATGAAGAAGATGAGGATGAGATGACTCTTTTAGCCTTAAGGAACTTGAAGAGTTTTGTCAGCTTTCAAGAGACGGATGAATGAGAGACCATAGAAGAGATAGAGGAAAAAGAGAAAGGAAGAAGAGAAAAAGAAAAAGAGGAAGGAAGAAAAGAAGAAGAAGAAGAGGAAGAAGAGGCTCGAGATGATTCCTTTGAGCCTACCTTGGCCGTATCCTCGTCAAGCAACTCAAAACAGTCAAGGAGTGGGACTGCCGGAGTGACAAGAAAAGAAAAACATCACTCTCTTGCTGAGGTAGAACAGAAAGAAGAATTTACTTCTCTACCTGAAGGCACAAAAACAGGAGGAGCTACTGAAAAATGAGGTATTTCTTCACCTGTTATAACTAATGATGTTAGTCGATCTGCAGTAGATCCAGAGGACGTGTATGCCTCTCACCATCCAGAACCAGATCATGAGGCATTCACTCCTAGTCATAGTTAACGAACTGCTGAAGATCCCTCCAATCTTAAGACTCTAGGCACATATTCGGCTAGGCCTAGTGCTGTACTAACACATTCAACGAATTTTTCACGAATGATGGATATCCTGTTGGATTTAAAGAGGGGTCACTATGGTCTGGACTATGAAATAAAAGATCTCAAAAATGCTTTCTTTCTACTTCAGTTTCATTGCAAGAACAGTTACCCACCCTGAAGAATCAAGTGTAAGATACTATGTCAGGTGAAGATTTACAGCAACTGAAGGAGACTAATGGAAAGCTTGAGAAGACAAGTGAGCTCTATGGGAGAATTCCAACTTGTTTGGTTGCCAAAACAGCCATGATTTTCATACCACTCTTTTCATTAAACTCTTTTTCTTATTCTCCACTTTTTACTATTGACAAAAAGGGCGAGAAGCCGTGCAAATTTGTCTTTACTTTTAATGATTTTTATGACTTAATGATCTTTGGTATTTTTGTTTGTGGACTTTTGACTTTGGATCTTGACCGCTTGATTGTTATCATGATTTGAATCTTTGATGCTTGCAATAACTTAGCCTAAGATACTAATTGTGGATAGATAGTTATCTTGTAGGATTAATAAGTTTTATGTAGTTGCAGAATTGATACTATCCAAGTCCTAATCAACTTATTTTTATAAATTATCATGTATTGCTTAAGTTTTGTATTGTAGGACAAGAGTTTTCAAATCTGAAGGAAATTTTTGTTACCATAAAAAAAGGGGGAGATTGTTGAAGAAAAACTCCCTTATTGTTTTGAAGTTGACAAAACGTTTCCATCAGTCTAGTTTGAAGACTTCAGGACTCAAGTGTTAAAGTCTCGAAGAATTCCAGACTCTGTTGTCAAAGTCTAAAGACCACAAGACTCAAAGTTTACCATCACTGACAGTTTCTAGATCGATGAAGAGAAGATTTATTCAGATACGAGTTTATCTTCAAGGTTTTTAGTTCGTACGGTTTGTAGAAGATCTTACGGCTGGAGATAGCACATCGTAAGCCATTATTCTTATTGGAATCAATTCTGATAATCAGATCTGTTGAAAGGCGAAGTGTACTTTGAAGGTTCTATTTATGGAAACCTAGATCTTGATTGTATGTGTGAGCGGGATTAATGGGCTATCATCACATTCCTTAAATGACTCAAGATCTCCTTAATTAATTCTGTCAAATGGGTAGATTATAAGAATTCTTTTGGAAAGTGCTAACGGTCATGAAGGCATGAATGAGTATATAAGAAAGACGCTCAAGTTATTCAAGTGTGTGCGTGAAAGAAGAATTCCAAAGTCTGAAACTCTTAGTTTTTTGCTATTTCAATCGTAGAGCTTTACTTGTACTTAAAAGAATGAACAAACACTTGTGAGACTTTGAAGAAGTGGAATAGAGTCTCTACACTGTAAAGTCAATGACATAAGACTGTAATATCTTTTTTGATCCTTAGTGAAATCCAGCCAGTAAGCTGTTAACGCGGGAGAGTGAACGTAGGCTCGATCTAAACCGAACCACTATAAACATTGTGTTTCTATTCTCTTTTTCTTAAACTCCTTATTTCAATTTACAGCTTCATATCACTATTTACTATTGTTTACGTCGCTAGCAAATTATTTTGAAGTTTCATAAAAAAAAAAAAAAAATTTCTTTATCACCTATTCACCCCCTCTAAGTGATCTTACTAGCCCTTCCAGTTTGAAAATTTTCTTAATGTAGCAAGGATACACAAAGTACTCTTTGTCACCATCGTCATCACTTGAAATTGAGATATTGAGTTGCGTGTATCTGGACTTTAATTGGTCAGGTCTCCCCAGTCAACAAGAAAATGCAACTAACGCAACTGACCTTGTCAATGACCCTTGTACAAGGACAAAAAGGCGACCATCCTCACCATTCATTTAATTATCTTTTTGCCACCCGAATCATAATGGCATCACCAACAGCCATTAATTCATAGTTTTTGGGTCAACCCAAGTGACATCTTATCTTCCAAAGTTTTTCGATCAATCCAGGAAGTAAAATCAACACAAAAACTTAAAATCCCAACACATCTCTCTCTCTATCGCAGCTCATACGGCCCTCACCTCATTGCCGTGTCTCGCCACTATTGGCTATTGCACAAACTTACCTCTCTCTCTATCGCATAGTGAGGAGGGTGGTGACATTGCCTATGGAATTGAGGAAAAAGCGTAGAATGAGAAAAGAAAATGAAAAATATGCGAAAGAACAATAAAAAAAGAAAAAAAGAAAGTGAAATAAATGGGAAGAATAAATTCAGACCATTCTATTCTATATGTTTATAAGTCATCTCCTCAACGCAACTGTCGCGACCTCCTTTTTTTTTCTGCGCTCGATCGAGGCGAGCGCCTTTGGAGGCTAATGGTTTGGTTATGTCTATTAGACTCAACCTGGACTCTTCTAAATCCACTAATTCACGACTTAATAGTCAAGGTTTTTAATCTGTAAGTTAATTTTAAAATGGAGTCGCCACTAATCAGTTTGGGGTGGGTTGATTAGAAACCCAAGCAAAGTATTGGAAGAAACACTCACTCCCGCACAACTAGAGAAATTAGGATCAGATACTTGATTATACTAGTTAATCATTAATGCACTTTCGGTACCTAATATTGTTTAAACCTCGAGACTTTTTGGATTTTTGAGGGATTTTCCATGTATTTGTGGAGGAAAAACATTTTTTGGGTCTTTCTCTCATTTTTTTTTTTGACATGAAAAGCATTTTTTTGGATTTTTGATCTTTTTCCTGAAAATAAAATCATTTTCTAACTTTTTCTGATTTTTTTTTGTTTTTTTTTTTTTAGGAAAATATGGGATCGACGGTGGGGGCGGCATGAACGGGCGGTGGTGAGGATTGAGGAGTCAATCCAGTCCGGAGTTCACGTGAACCCATCGGTTGTGAGCATGGGCCGTCAGAGTAGGGCGAAATAGAACCCTCTTACCAGGGGTTGACGAAGCGAGCGATGACACCAGCAGCGGTGGGGTCGGGCAGGTTCGTCGGCTGTCGAAGCGGTGGTGACGACGGCATGGTAGGGTTCGTGGACGGCTTCTCTCAGATATGCAACAGGACGTCCTCCTTCAGGCCGACCTCCCTCAGACCCGAACCTCCTCTCCTCCGGCTGAGCTCTGATCAGATCTGGGCTCGCTCGCTCTCGGACCTCCCTCGAAGTCTCTCGGTGGGAAGCTATCGGAGCTTGTGTGCCTTCGACCTTTCTTGGTGTCCACCCTTTTCGACGAAGCTTCGGCTGCCTGTTTATAGGCGAGGGGGGTCCAGTCGACGGAGAACCTCGGCCACCGGCCTTCAGCCTGCTGACTGGTTCCCCTCGGTTGAACTGACATCCCATCCGAGCTCCCTCGTGCTTGGCATGATGGTGCCTGAGACCTGTCCCTTCCGGCCAACGTCGGCCTACCCCCTTTAGTCGTAGGTGCTGCGCAAGTTTGCAGAGGAAGAAGACAAAGGGAAGAAGGAGACAAGGAGAGAAGGCAGAAGGGGCCGGGGTCGCGTGGGTCGAGCTTGCAGGGGCCCACGCAATGGTGAAAAAGGAAAGGGGCTAGGCTTGAAGGCCCAGCCCCAACGACTACTGGCCTTCGCTTTTTTTTTTTCTTTTTGTTCGTTTTTTCGCTGTTGCTTTTTTTATCCGAAAAAGAGGAAAACAAATAAATAAAGAAACTAAGGCCTAATTAAAAAACTAATCAAAATTTAGGTGTCAACAACAACAAATTAAAAATGTCATTTTACACTCATCTAATAAAAAAATTGTCGACATGCTCAAGTTCAAATGATCTCAATACATAACAAAATAAACTAGGAAGATGCATATATAAAAA
The DNA here is from genome assembly GCA_017140395.1 of Eucalyptus lansdowneana. Classification (NCBI taxonomy): domain Eukaryota; kingdom Viridiplantae; phylum Streptophyta; class Magnoliopsida; order Myrtales; family Myrtaceae; genus Eucalyptus; species Eucalyptus lansdowneana. The sequence goes on from CM029487.1 coordinate 67,691,565, forward strand.
TGAGCAAAATGTCCATGCGTGCGCATTTTAGACTTTATTTGTTATATTATTTTAAATGTAGGTTCTAAAGTGAACATTTACAATAGTGGATCCGAATCCCATTATATAAGTTCCGATTAAAAGAAAGGACAAGACATACAATTATAGAATATTTTGGAGTCACAACAGAAATACATGCAATAGAATAATAAGAACAAATAAGAAGCATGAAAGCATAAAGGAGAACATAAATTGTCCTCTTTTGTTTTCTCAATTTGCCGAAATCTTCACCTCTGTCTCGTCGACTTGGTGTGGGCAATGTGAGCGAGATACATGTGTAGAGTTTTCTTGATAGTAAAATGTTCTCCTCTTCACCATTTTATTACCGAAATATGCTAAGAATTTGACATCCGCTAAAGTCATTATCAAAGGCAAACTATTGGGTAAAGATCGCAAGTACGTGCGCTATAAAGTTAAATCTTGCACGAGCTCATTCCATTTTTAATATATATATATATATGTGTGTGTTTGTGTGTAGAGCAAAGATTCATATATTAAGAAATCTTATTAAAACTTATACTTATCAAATGACGTGATAATTTTCTATTAAGTAATTAAAAAAAATCGGTTATTCAATTTCCAGGTGGCACTTCTTTCACTCCACAGTTGAAACCCTCATCTCACGATTCTTTTGGGCCACAAAATCTTCATCACACTAGTACGATTACTTTTTCTCACCTGTAACATTTTTCTGTTTCTCCAGAGAACTGGACATACTCTTCTTCTTTCGAAAATTCTATGCCCAGTCCCGCAGGCAAATAAAGATCATCAGACCATGAATTTTCGCTTCATCATCTCCCTCGCCCTCTTCTTCTTTCTCAATTTTCTCAGCAATCATCACTGCTACACTACCGAAGCCGCACCAACTTATCTACAGTATGACTGCTCGAACACCACGCTCTACGCTCCCAAATCCACCTACCAATCCAACCTCAACACCCTCCTCTCTTCCCTCTCCTCTGCCGCCACCAACAGCGGCGAGGGCTTCACTAATACCACCGCTGGGAAGGACGCTCCCGGCCGTGCGTATGGGCTCTTCCTCTGCCGCGGCGATGTCAGCACTGCCACCTGCAGCGAGTGTGTGGCTACCGGATCAAAAGACATCCTTCGCCGATGCCCCGACAGGAGAATCTCTGTGATCTGGTACGACAAGTGCATGTTGAAGTACTCAGACCAGTCCATTTACTCGGTGATGGGGAATGATCCTATATACACGATACCAGACACCGGGAATGTCGCCGGCCCAGATCGGTTCGTGCAGCTGCTAGGAGAGACCATGAACGACGTGGTGCTGAGGGCTTCGGGGAGTGAATCGGGGAAGAAGTTTGCTGTCGCAGAGGCGAACTTCACAAGCTCACAGAAGCTGTACACGCTTGCGCAGTGCACGCCGGACTTGACGGTGTCCGACTGTAACACATGCCTCCGGGCTGCGGTCGCAGCTCTACCTCAGGGGGAGCAAGGTGGAAGGTCGTTCACTTCAAGCTGCACGGTGAGGTTCGAGATGTACCTCTTTTATAATGCCTCGGCAGTGCCGCCACTGCCCCAGCTTCCTTCGCCTCCTCCTGCTCCGCTGAATAGAGCCAAAGGTACGTATTTAATTGAATTAAGGAGAAGGATGATGGATTACTAGTTTTCTTTTTACAACTTTTGTAATTTCATCTGTTGATCTTAGTTCATTGATTCTGGTCATGTATTTTGTCCATCTTGACTTGTATTTTTAGTGTCCCAGCCTATAAATTTCTGTCCATGTATGCTTTTTGTAATATCTTTTCGGATGAATGAGGGTGTATTTGGTGGTTAGGAACTTTGAGAGAGTTTTCCTTATTGATTCATGTGCTGGATTTTATTTTAAAAAAAAAAAATGCCCCCGGAACTTTCTAAGCAATCAAATAACATTTAGTTCTTCATGGTTCTTCTCATATTATATGTAATCGGTGTTTTGGAAATCAAAATATTTTTGTTATAAAGTACGCTTAACAACTGTTTCAACACATTTATTAACAAGCTTTATGAAAATTCATTCGCGGGTACGAGCCACATATTCTTTTAGTGTCAAATCTTTGATTTCTAGATTTTACTTTTGTTGGTTTGTCGCTTTTGCCTAACAAGTGAGTTCTTCATCAAATGGTTACGTATATGTTTGCATTCTCTCTTCTTTTTCCTATTTTTTTCTTCTCAAAAATTGATTTCTTGTTTATGTTTTTCAACCTTTAACGCTTCATTAATGTCTTCCGTCCCATAAAGTCAAGATGAGGTACATTTTAGGTGCAAACTTTCCTAAGTGGGTCAGGCAATTGTCTCAATGTCATACCGGCTAAACATTGTAATTTCTAACGTCACTCCTGATATTAGATTATCTAGAGACTTTCACACGAAAGCCAATGATAGTAGACTTTGGACTCAGGGGTTTAGCCTTTGAAGCTTATTTTTAGTCTAATTAGTCGCTAATATAAAATTAATAATTGTTGCACTCCTACAATATAAGAATTAGAAGAGGAAAAAGATATAGTGAGATGGACATATTATGGGGCAGAACATGTTTCTCTTAGACATTTGCTCTTTAAGCCGGACAATTTTAACGAAATAAAATCTCATGCATGAAGAGCTTAAAGAACATGATTAGAGTGAGAAAAATAGTAGAATCATTTATTTGAACGAGTTTGTAATATCTGTTTTTTAAAATCTGCTTCTGGCTGTAGTAGCAAATTCCTAAAATATCATGCACCCCTATGATATGGTTGCACATATGCAGGCAAAAGCAATAAATCTACCAGGATAATTGTTGCCGTGGCCATTCCGGTTGGCGTTGCTATAATAGTTCTCTTTGTTGCTTGTTATTTGCCCCGGAGTAAAACAACAAAGACGTATGAAGTCGCCCATGCAGAAGGCGGTACTTAAATACGCGCATGTTTATGCCTTATTCTCAGAGAGAATTTTGAAACTGTGTATCCGAGATACACAGTTCTATGCTTTTAGTGAATGACCATCTCCTGTTGATTCGTCATGTAGGTGCTGCAGAGTCCTTGCAATACCATTTAGCTACTATACAAGCTGCCACAAACAATTTCTCTCATCAAAACAAGTTGGGACAGGGTGGATTTGGTGAAGTTTTCCGGGTATTGTCAGTTAGAAACAGTGATAGTGCTTTATGAAAATCTTTGAATGTCGTGTATGTTTGTTATGTGATGTTGAGGTTAGAAGCTATTCATTTCTACTAAAAAAACCACATTAAATTTCAGGGTAGGCTTCCGAATGGACAAGAAATAGCTGTGAAGAGGCTATCTAAAAGCTCAGGACAAGGTGTTGGAGAATTCAAGAATGAGGTTGTTTTGGTAGCAAAGCTGCAACATCGAAACCTTGTGTGGCTACGCGGGTTTTGCTTAGAGGGAGAAGAGAAAATACTTGTTTATGAGTTTGTTCCAAACAGAAGTCTTGACTACTTTTTATTTGGTACATCACACCCTTTAATATACTCTTAAGTTGTCATTTTTTCATGTTAAAGAAACTGTACGTGTGATTAGCTGAAACTTAGAGTTTAAACTCTCACTAGCTTCTGGGGAGCACGCTGAAAGTTCTTGGAGGATTTACCAACTCATAATTATTGGTTTCTAATTGTGTAAATATGCAGATCCTGATAAGAGAAGGCAATTGAATTGGTCAAGACGTTATAAGATAATATCTGGAATTGCTTGAGGAATGCTCTATCTGCACGAAGATTCTAGGTTACGTATCATTCATCGTGACCTAAAACCAAGCAATATTCTGTTAGACAGTGATATGAACCCGAAGATTTCAGATTTTGGCATGGCTAGGACTTTCGGAGTTGATCAAACTCAGGCAAAAACTAAGAGAATCGCGGGGACCTTGTAAGTCTCAAAATTCTTTCTTAGATGACTAATAATTTCTTGTTTATATGATACTATTTTGTGGTTGATCTGTAAATTAGAACAACACCATGCTCAGATACATGCTAGTCCTTGAATGTGGGTCATTCGCAACTTGCTTATTTTAGCAATTTACAATAACATAATGGATGCTATAGCCCTTGTATTTGGTTTGCAGTGGTTACTTGTCTCCTGAGTATGCAATGCGTGGGCAAATCTCAGCGAAGTCCGATGTCTATAGTTTTGGTGTCCTAATCCTAGAGATCATTAGCGGCAAGAAGAATAGCTGCTTCTCCCAATCAGACGGGGGTGAAAATCTTGCCAGCTATGTAAGTTGCATCCGTGCTATTACGACACTTATTGTGTTTCACCCATCTAATTAAGTGGAATATCCTCCACTGAATAATTTTTGCAGGCGTGGAAGCATTGGAGAGCCGGTACACCGCTTAAAGTGTTAGATGCGTTCACTGGCGACTCATATTCAATCGATGAAGTGCTTAGATGCCTCCACATTGGTTTACTGGGTGTTCAAGAAGATCCAGCTGATAGACCCACAATGGCAAGAATAGTCCTTATGTTCAGCAGCCACTCTGTTAAGCTTCCACAGCCTCGAAGACCGGCCTTCTTCCTTCAAAGGAGCACGGAAAGACAGCTGAAAGAGCTCAAGTCGGACGAATCCACCAGCGGGTCTATGCCGTGGTCGATCAATGAAATGTCGGTTAGTGAAGTGCACCCTCGGTGAATCGTGACATGAGTGAAAGTCTCTCTTCATGCTAGTTTCACAGAGACCTTGAGATCCTTGGCCTTCCACAGGGATCATTACTGAACAATCAACAAGCACCTCTGCTTTTTGAAAATAGGCTGCTATTTGCCATGGGATCATGCGCATAGTACATTGTGGCTTCTCCTATCAAGAAACAAACACGACTACAACGAATTATCAAGTTCATCACTTGTGTAAAGGATATTTGCACTCTCCGCTAGATGAGTTAAACAATTACAAGAGTTGGTAGTGAAACCGAATTCTGCCGCATGTGACACTTATTCGTGAACGGTCTAGCAATGCACTGCTATCTAGCCATAGTAAAGTCGAGGGCATTCTTTATTTCCGTTTAGCCATGACGAGAAAATAAGATCGCGAGGAAGTGAGGACAAGATTATTCATATAAAAACATGATTATTCATGGCCGTGATCTCCGCTTCGCATGAGCATAAATTCCTAGACCAGCGTGACTTTGGGGTATGCTAGCATTAATTTGGATAAATTCCAATTTTGTGGAAAATTTAAAATCTGTACTGGTAGAACAACGGCTGAAATATACTTATGTCCTAGGATAATTTTAGCTGGGTAACAAATTATTTCTAAGCCTAGTCTAACATTGTTTCTGTTCTTGAAAGTGTGGAGAAATTGATATTATATTAGTTGGCCTACAGGCTTCACAGATCATTGGCTTAAACTTTGAGTGAATGTGGATCCAAGTGGATGAGTGGACATATGATTGATGGGCTTGGATCTCCCCTCTCTCTCAACGATCTCTGTATATTTAGAGAAAGAGCCTAATCGGAGCAAAGGAAAAACTTATCAACCGACTTTCTCTTTTAGTTTTGTTCTTTGCCTGAAAATTTCCACAAATTCAAGTTGATTGTTTTCTTAATAAGAATTCACACCAAACTCCTTGTTTCGTTAGTCTGATTTATCTTTTACTTTTCACCAGTCTGATATGTTATAAACTCAACAAGAAATCAAAACATCATTTAGAACAGAGCTTGCAAAATCGAGAATTGCCAAGACTAGGCTTATTAGCAAAGTCGCCTCAAAAGTGAAATCCCACCTTGGTCCTCCATGGTTTGGTCATCACCAGAAAGTCCATCTACAGGCTTCAAAGGTCACCTCTCGGTTTTCAAAGGGTGATATTTGATTTCTCATTTTAGGAACTAACCAAATCAAACTGAACCGGACCATCGCAATTGAGTGAGCAATGGCTGGGATTTTAGTAAGGAGTAGGGTGGGACTAATCCTTCGCACCACAAATCATCTCAGGCTGTTGCTCTCTATTTAGTTAATGAATTTATTGAATATGAGGGGTCTAGAAACTACACATCCATCGTGAAGTTGTACGAGACTTTTCGATGGAGTAATGTTGTGCAAGCACATGGAACTTGCAGGATGGGCGCACCAAATCAATGGGACGACAATTCAAACATCATCGGTCCAGAAACTACACATCCATCATAAAGTTGCCCAAGACTTTTCGATGGAGTCGTGTCATGCAAGTTGCATGCGACCAAATTTATGGGACGACAATTCAAACATCATCATTCCTACAATTCCGGGCCGATCTTGCTAGGCCAATACAATCAATCCAACATGAAGTCTTCCTTCACTGTCTCCGTATCTCTCTCCTTCTTCTTCATCATCAGAATTTTCATTACTGAAGCCACACCCGCAAGTCTTCCTTCGCCTTCTTTATTGTTTGGAAATCCTTAGTTGAAGAAATGAAAGCGATCCATCCCCCACACCCCCTCCCCCAAAAAAATCGAAAGTCTTTGTGTTCTTTGCCAGTGTTTATAGTTCAAGACGAAGACAAATATTATCTATTTGCTTTGTGAATGCACTTTCTCTAACGAAATCAAGAATAAATTTATTGCAATTATGTCTTCCGAGTTCTTTGATCAATTGATGTGACTTTTTAGTTAATTGTCACAGTATTTAAATTATATTAGCTTTATCAATATCTTATCATGGAGTTGACCAGGATAAGCGTTTGATTGTTATCTTTCTCCAACAATTTTTGGCTGATGGGTTTTGCAAAACCCTCACCAACAATGGCTACTAATCTACAAGCCATCTATAATGAGAGTTTCAAACCGATTTTGGCTCTCTTTTTTTGTATAGTTTTGCCCATCACCTATTGATTTCTTCTAGTAGTGTTAGCTTAGTTATGTAACTACAACAATACTTTTTTTAGAAAGACTCTAAAAGGAAGATGGTGAAGCAAGTCGGCTCATGTTGTGGACGTGTTGTGTTTGAGTGTCAGTACATAACTTGTTCAAGAATAAGATTATTGCGAATCAATTTACATCAGATACAGTTATCTTCTCCTAGTATCCATTAATTTAATAAGCTATCTGTTTCTGAACTTCCTAGCACCCACCTGACAAAATGTTCTTAACTCAATCGATGTTGCAAGTATTTCCATTGGCATCAGGAGGTGACTACCTATAAAAGTTGTTCGGCAATTTTTCATGCAAATCACTTATACACACGCAAATGCATTACGTGAAGCAGCATTAATGTGTACCTCCGTCGGAGATTTTAGCCGTGGCCTACAAGGAGCTGTACCAGGTCAACAAACTTTTCCAATTGGATCAATACTTTTCCTCATGTAAGATCAAGGAAAGTTCGAATAGTTTCCATGGCAACGAGTACATAGGAACCTAGTCCAAAGCACTCTCCGTTGCCATCGCCATCACTTGAAACTGAGATATTGGAGTTGCATGTTATCTTGACTTTTGTTGGTCAAGTCTCCCCTCCCCCCACCCCATCCCCCCCCCAAGGCAACAAGAGAATGCAAATCACGCAATTGACCTTGTCAGTGAGCCCTGTAGGAGCCCAAAAGCTGACCATCCTCACCGTTCATCTTCTTCTCTTCTCTTTTTCCCACCTGAGTATTGATGGCCTAACCAATAACAAAGTATTCACAAATTTTCGGTGAAACCGTGGTTCACATGGCCCTCACCTCATTGTTGTGCATCACCACTAGCGGCAATCGCTTCCCATTGGATCAGCCTATCTTTCGCCGAGCTTGCCTCTCTATCACAAAAGGAGGAGGGCGGTGATATTACCCGTGGAACTGAGGAAGAAGCGAAGAAAAACATAAACGAGAAAGAAAAGGAAATGAAGAAAAAAAGGTATAAATGGGAAGATTAAGTTCAGAACTTTCTTTTTTTTGTGTTAATATGTCATCTTCTCAATGTAGTAAACTCAAAAAGTCAAATTACACTCATCAAGAAAGAAAAAAAATAATGTCAATTTATTTAATTTTAGAGAATCTTAATCCGTAATAAAATTTAGTTGCATGTGAAGTTTATTCATAAATAAAAATTAGCAAGATGCCCGGGCAATCAGAGGATCTTGATCCGTAAATTCCCAGGCACCTAACAACTTTTCCTTAGAAAAGTCACATCCTTCGTTGGAAAAAGGAATTGGAAAAAAGAGTCCCTACATTTTTTTTTTTTTTTTTTTGTACGAAGATTAGAATGAAGATTCCTCTCTCTCTCTTCCAGTTAAGTCTGCATACTCAGACTTTTCTTTCCCAAGTCTCCGCTTGGGATGAGGACCAAAGAGTCCAACTCAGTGGGCATTATTCTGCTCTAGAAAAACGTAAGATAACGTAATTGACCTGCTTCAGTGACGGGACCATTGATCCCGAGGCTTATGCTTCCTTTTCCAAGAGGAGAAGGAGGATACGTTTGCTTGAAATGGCATATTTCTTATTTGGTAAATCTCGAATAAAACCGGGCAAATTAATTGGTAATTCAAGATCAAATTAAGAGGAAAAGAAAATTATAAAAAGAATCTCACTAGTAATCGAAGCCACTTGCGATCGGACCACTATGGCATGGCTGGCTAAGGCCAATGACAACCACATAGTGTCACTTGGTGATCCCGGCATGGTGGTCGCCCAACACTCAACACTTCATAAGGATAGGGATGTCAGAAAGGAATCATATGAGCACCAATTGTTGTGATTTCAGGGCTTGATCAAGTCCTTGAATCCTTAATCTGTGGTTCATAGGAATAAAGTAATTCACTCGTTACTTTATTTGGATATCCAATCAACTCACCAAAATTGATTAGTAAAGAGTTTTAATTGAAATAATTCTGCATGTTAAGAACTTTGACCATAAGAACAATTCGGTGCTGGAATCCATTTTTGTTTTTCTGTTTTTTGTTTTTTTGGTTTCTGATAGAATCCCAATGTCAAGCACGTATGATTGAGAAACATCAACTTGGGTGGCCTTCTAGAGATGAAACAGCGACAGTTCGTGTATGATCGATTAAAGAGCGCAATATCTCAAGCAAAATAGGTTAGAGTGTAACGTTTCGAGGGGGTTTGATCTTTCTTCACACCGATTGACGGTTGCATCGAATTGTACGAGTCAATTTTAATATTGCAAATTTATCACTATCATTACCATCATTTTGATGGAAAATTCAAAGCTATAAGAGCCACTCTCTCTCTACAACGACATCACTTGGATACATCATACATGTTTCGACTTGTCTTTCTTCCAGTCTTCACGTTGGAGCCAAAGAAGAATGCAACTCGCGCAATTTCCTTAATGTTTCATTTTGACTTTTGGGGAAATTCTCCCTCCTGTCGATTTAACGTTGTGGAATGGAATTTAATGTTTTATTCTGACTTTTAATATCGCTTTAACGTTGTGGAATGCACTATAATATTTTATTTTGACTTTTGGGGAAATCTCTCACGGGTTTTAAACATTGTTTGAGCTATTGTATATAATTAAAACTTAGAAAATACTAACATTATTTAAGTGACTTGAGTATAGTTATAATTTTCGTTGTATCGTTTGATATATAGTGAAATTTTTTATTGCACTCATATAATCTGATATTTAGTTTATTTTCTTATTTACTATTTGATCATTTGTTTCCTCAACAAAACTTATATTATCTTAATTAATTATAGACTTCACAACTCATTGATTTAAACTTACTTGTAAATCTTAGTAAATATGTCATTGATGGGACTGGATTTCATCACTTTCTTGATGATCTCTCCATATATTTAGAGAAAGAGCCTCGTTGGACTTGGAACAAAGGAGAAAATTATCAACAGATTTTCTCTCTATTTTGTTTTTTGCTTTAAATTTTCCACGGATTCAAATCGGATTGTTTTCTCAATAAAAACTCACATCACAGTTCTCATTTTATTAATCTCATTTATTTTTTATATTTCACCAATCTAATATGTTATAAACTCAAAAAGGAACCAAATAGCCTATAGGACAAGAGCTTGCAAAATCCAGAATCGGGGAGATTAGACTATTTGCGAAGTCGCCCCCAAAAGTAAAATCCCACCTTGATCCTCCATGGTTGGCTCATCGCCCTGTCCCATTGGCAGCGCAGAGATTTCAGTCGGGACGGTGTGGGACCGATTCTTCGCACCACAAGTGGTGTTAGATTTTTTGCTTTCTATTAATCTAATTAATTAAAATACGAGGGGTCTCCCAACTTCACATCCATCGTAAAGTGATACAAGACTTGTCGATGGAGACGTGGTGAGCAAGTGCGTAGAACGTGTAGAATTGATAATTCAAACATTGTTGCTCCGCCGTCTCCCTCTCTCCCTACTTTTTCTTCTTCTTCTTCAAAACTTTTCAGCACTGGACTGGCGGCCGAATATCTGTATCATTATTGCCCAAACAGCATCCTCTTCACTCCGAACTCCGCCTACCAGTCCAACCTCGACGCCCTCCTCTCTTCCCTCGCCTTCGCCGCCTCCAACCGACGTGGCCTTCGTATCGTAGTTTGACTTTGCTGCGATGCCTGGTTTTTATAATTTGTCAATCAATAGCTTGATTATTATCGTATTTTGTCGACTTTGCATAACTTTTCCAAAAGAATTTTCTCGTATATACGAAACCATTCGAAAATCAAATTATTAGAGCACTTTTCTGTCACTTTTTCCTGTCACTCATAAAAGAATTTCATGCCCCTGGGGATCCTCTACACTACGCTGGTCTACGAATTCCTACATACTTAGAAAAGGATAGTAAATGGCTGGGAGCTACTCTAGGATGAAGTAATTCTATGTCCCTCAGAGCAGATAATCTAAAACCTGCACATGAGTGTTCTGTCATTTCATGCTAATTGTAGGGTAAAAACATCATCACATTTGACATTAATTTTTCATTAGTCTTTTTCAGAGCCGAACAAACTAGCTCACATCCTTGATTCAATTGGCGTTGCAAGTATTTCCATTGGCATCAAGAGGTGACTAGCTTTAAAAGTTGTTCACCAATTTTTCATGTAAATCACTTATACACACGCAAATGCATTACGTGAAGCAGCAGTAATGTGTACTTCTGTTGAAGATTACAAGGAGTTGTACTAGGTCAACAAACTTGTCCAATTGGATCCAATACACTTCCTCACATAAAATCAAGGAAAGTACGAATAGTTTCCATGGTAATGAGTACATATAAATCTAGTCCAAAGCGCTCTCCGTCGCCTTCGCCATCACTTGAAACTGAGATATTGGATTTACATGTTATCTTGACTTTTGTTGGTCAAGTCTCCCCACTCAACAAGAGAATGCAAATCACACAATTGACCTTGTCAGTGAGCCATGTACGAGGCCAAAAAGGTGACCTTCCGCACCGTTCATCTTCTTCTCTTTCCCCCGGCTGAGTATTGATAGCCTAACCAATAGCAAAGTAATCACGATTTTTCGGTGAATTTAATACGATGTGAGCATAGACCAACATCCAGAGTGTGTTCACAATTTTGCGTCCTCGATTTCAAAAAGTGTCACTTTTATCTGCCAAAGTTTTTTGATCAATGAATGTAGCAAAATCAACACAAAATCTTAGATCCCCATCTTTCTCTCCACCTCAACCGCGGGTCACATGGCCCTAACCTCATTGTCATGCCTTGCAACTAGCGGCAACTGCTGCCCCATTGGATCGGCCTATCTTTCCACAAACTTGCCTCTCTATCACAAAAGGAGGAGGGTGGTGATATTACCCGTGGAACTCAGGAAGAAGCAAAGAAAAATATAAACGGGAAAGAAAAGGAAATAAAGAAAAAAGTATAAATGAGAAGATTAAGTTCAGACTTTTTTTTTTTTTGTTTTATGTTAATATGTTATCTTCTTGATGTAGTAAACTCACAACGTCAAATTACACTCATCAAAAAAGGAAAAAAAAAAATGTCAATTTACTTTAATTTCAGAGAATCTTTATTCGAAATAAAATTTAGTTGCATGTGAAGTTTATTCAGATATAAAAATTAGCAAGATGCCTGGGAAATCGGAGGATCTTAATCCGTAAATTCCAGGGCACCTAACAACTTTTCCTCAGAAAAGGCACGTCCTTCGTTGGAAAAAGGAATCGGAAACAAGAGTTCCTACATCTTTTTAGTACGAAGATTAGAATGAAGATTCTCCCCTCTCTCTCTCTCTCTCATTTCCAGTTACGTCTACATCCTTAGACTTCTCTTTCCCAAGTCTCCGCTTGGGATATGCGGACCAAAGAGTCCAACTCAGTGGGCATTATTCTGCTTTGGAAAAAGTAAGATAACGTAATTGACTTGCTTCAATGACGGGACCATTGATCCCGAGGCTCATGCTTCCTTTGCCAGGAGGAGAAGGAGGATACGTTTCCTTGAAATGGCGTATTTCTTATTTGGTAAATCTCGAATAAAACAGGGCAAAATATTTGGTGATTTAAGATCAAATAAAGAGGAAAAGAAAATTATAAAAAGAATCTCACTATCAATTGAAGGCACTTGTGATCTGACCAGTATGGCGTGGTTGCCTAAGAAACCCAGTACGTGGTTCAGTCTTGTTGACGCTTAAATTTCATTTTTTAATTAATTAATTATTTTTATTATTTAATTTGCCTTTTTCAAAAAAAAAAAAAAAAAAAAAAAGAGTACAGCAGCCATTCGGAGGCCCAGCCCCTCCCTTCTCTTCTCTCGCGTACAAGCACTCATGGCCCAGCCCACGCAAATCAGCCCAGCCCCTTTTCCTTTTGTCTTCCTCCTCATGCCCTCATCTTTGTCTTCTTCCTCTGCAACACGCGCGCCAGAAGCCAGACGCGCGCGATGCCAAGACGCGAGAGGAGGCACCGACGATGACGCAAACTGAGGGGACGCGGCATTGATGGCGAGCGAGCCTCCGTGGAGGGGGAGGAACTGATGCCGGTTTGGCCGCGAAAGAAGGCCGATCGGCACACCAAAGACCGCCGGCTCGACCTCCGCCAACCGCCCCCGCGCCTATAAATAGCGAAGCCCCTCCGTCGACGAGGGGGACACGGAAACGACCAAAGATCGAGGGCTGCAGATCTTCGAAACCTCCCGCTGAGAGACTTCAGAAGGGGGGCCGAGGACGAGCAAACCGAAATCTGAGAGCTCGCAGTCGGAGAGAGAGATCCGAAGGGGTAGAGGCTGAGTGAGGGAGGAATCGAAGGGCGGAAGGCTAGATCTGGAAGCTAACGGACCGCCGTAGTTGCCCCGTTGTCGTCACACGCACCTGCTCCCCCCCCAGATCCGCTGCTGCTTCGAAGCTCAAAGAACCGCCGCGACTCAGAGCCCCCGTCGCGGAGTTCCCCTTGTGCTGGGTCATAGCCATTTCCCACGCCGCTGCGCCATACCCTCTCCATAAGCAGGCATAAGCCCCCTCTTGGCCGTCGTCGTTTTCACTCGCCACCCCTCGCCGCCCCTTTTTTGAAACCCTAGCCTCGGCCTCAATCCCGATTAGCCAAGAGGCTCCATGATGCTGCCGCGCCACGTCTCGTCGAGAAGTCGGCCGTTGCTGTCGTCCATGTAGCTGCCATCATCGTCGTCGATCCGCTGCCCGTCGCACTACCACGGCCGAGTTGCCGGCGTCCCCACCATCCCCTCTCTGGCGCCGCAAAGAAGCATTGGAATTCGGGGTTACGAATTCGGGTCACGACCGGGTCGGGCGAAAACCCCGTCGGGTAGGGTTCCTCGTGGAAACCGGGCCGGTCGTCGGGTCAGGCGTGGATCTTGACCGGGTAGGGTTCCGGTTAGTTTGGCCCAAGCGGGTTTCGACGCAGGTGGGCCGGTCTCACGTGGGTAGGGACTCCTTTTGTTCCTTGGGCTTCGATTAAAAACTTTGGGCCGAGCTTGTATTAAAAAAAAGAAAAGAAAAATACGAAAAAATCCGAGTCGGGTCCTCGTTCGGATCTACGGCCGGGTCGGACCCAACTGCGGATCCGACCCGGGTCAGTTATTATTATTATTATTATTATAATATAAAATAATATTTTAAATAAATAAATAAATAAATAATAAAATTTATTTCAAGAAATCAAAAAATGTTAAAAAAATGTTTTATTTTCCAAAAAAAATCGAGAAAAATAAAAAATAATTTATTTCCAAAAATATTTTAAAAAATATTAAAAATATTTTATTTTCCGAAAAATTAAAAAAAAATCAAAAATATTTCATATTTTCCAAAAAATGCCAAAAATCCAAAAAAAGTCAAAATTTAATGAAAAAGCCAAAAAAAAAATTTCAGAAAAGCCAAAAAGACTTGTGTTTTCCAAAAAATACAAAAAAAAAAATCCCAAAAAATCCCTTTTGTGTCCAAAAAAATAGAAAAAGACCCCAAAAAAATTGTTTTTCTCCAAAAATGTATGGAAAACCCTCGAGCATCCAAAAATGCATGGAAAATCCTCGAGCATCCAAAAAGCCTCAAGGTTTAAACAAGATTAGGTACCGAAAGGGCATTAGTGATTAACTAGTGTAATCAAGTCCCGATCCTAATTTCTCGGGTTGCGTAGGAGTGAGTATTTCTCCGATACTTCACTTGGGTTTCTAATCAACCCACCCCAAATTGATTAGTGGCGACTCCATTTTAAAAATTGATTTACGTGTTTAAAACTCGACTATTAAAGTCGTGAATTGGTGGACTTGGGAGAGTCCGGGCTTAACCAATTTCAGCCGAGCCATTAGCCTCCTTAGGCGTTCGTACCCAATTGCGGGCGCCGAAAAAAAAAAAGGTCGCGACAGCTTGGCGACTCCGCTGGGGACTTTGAGGACTTAGGCCATTTTTGTCTTGTTTAAATGCTTTACTAACTTAGGTTTTTTCTTTATGCAGGTCAAAAGCTTAGAAATTCATTTTAATTTTGCTTAAAATAGATTATCTTGTGATTATAAACTATTATGCATACTTTACTGTTTTAGCACTACACATGGCACACACAACCCGGCCGTTGGACCTGGGCCGCCATAGGATTTCTAGGATGGTGTTAGGAAAGATACGACCTCGAACGCGAGACTACGATGTAGAGGTTGCCTTTCTTTTCCCCAAATTTCTTAGCTGAGGTTAAGGGGGTATGCTGCTAACGTGAGACTGCGATGGGCGGATACCTTTTTAATTTCATCAAGCCTTCTGAGTTAGAAATCGAGCCGCACGTCCCATGCGCATGTCTTTGTGCTTGCCATTTTTCTTTAAAAGCAAAGTGATTTCTTTACTTTTACTCAGTCTTTTATTTGGCCCATGGCAATGTAGGATAAACTTTTCAAGTCCCAGTTTATATGTGATGGGGAAGGATGATATCCAGTTCATTCCTGCTCCCAAGGCGGAGCTCTTCAGATGGTGGGGTCAATTAGATCGGGCCCGCGGGAGCGCGTGAAGGCCAAAATTGGTCATCTCCTATCGTTGATCCAAATCACTGTTTGTCCTGAAGTCATACAAGCCATGGCACATTTTTGGTGCCCGAAGACAATTACTTTTATATTCGGTAGGTTTGAGCTAACCCCAACCCTGGAAGAATACAACATCATCACTGGAATGCCTCTTGAGAAAAAGCTTGTCAAGCCATCGATAGGCGCCCTCCCATGGCGCAGGCTAGCACGACTTTTAGGAATTGAAATCCATGTCATGAGACAAATTCTTGAAGACAACCATAATACCTGCCCACTAGAATTTATGAATGCCTGTTTCCAAAATCAGCCTATGACCCAGAAAAGTGAGATTTTCCTCCTAGCCTTTTTCGGGCTCATCATCTTCCCCCATCAAAGAAATGCCATAACTCCCAAAATGGCGTGGATAGTTGACCAGATCTTAAGAGGGGGGAATTATGTCAACATGATTTTAACTGAAACATTCTTGTCTTTTAATCGTTTTAAAGACAATTCGGAGAAAATTATGCGAGCCTCTCCTGAAATTTTACAAGTATGGTTCTTTTCTCACCTAAGCGAATTTCGAGACTTCATGCGATCGCCTGAAACAAATGCTTTTGAAAATCCATTACAAAAATTTATGGTTTTAGGACCGTACATTCCCAATCAAAGCTGTTTAAATTGGGTAAGCTTCCTAAGAAACCCAGCTCCTGAGGCATTCCAATGGTGTGCTGGTTGGTTCCATGAAAAGAGGGCCTGCTTTGCTTATATTCGCACCCGCCCAATTCCGTTGCTCGGTCTCACTAGCGCCATTCCCTACTACCCGTATCGGGTAGCACGACAATATGGAGCCCTTCAGGAGATCCCACCGCCTTTCAAGATGATGGTCCCTCCAGTTCTTTTCAACACAAGCCGTGACTATGAATTCGAAATTTATACCGCTGAGGAAACCTGTGACAAGTGCCATCGCAAAATGATTGTGATACCTGAAGGGCTTGAGGGAGAAGAAAAAGCCCACCGCGCCTCCATGTCCTACATCCACAACCATCGTATCCCAACAAGATGGAAGCCATTAGTCCCTCACTCAATCAGCGAGAGCAGCTAGCACGAGCAAGCAGAGCTCTGGGAATGGACTGGATGCACACCTCAGAACCAGTTCAAGGAAGTAGGCGTCCTCGCAAGAACAAGGCTCCCCGTCGCATATAAATTAGCAATCATGTGCCCCTTAGTATAAATAGTGTGGAAGTTTTGTCCCATTGTTTAGGGACTCTTGTTTAATATCTAGTATTTCATCCTATCTTTTCAATTTCAAGTTCTAGATGTTAGGAGTTGGCAGTCTATAAATCCTCTTTTGATAAATAAAAAAGCAGTTAGACCATTGCCATGGGTCAATCTTTGTTTACTTTCATGCTCATTCATTGTTTTCACAGCGATCAGGTAATTATGAATCGCCGGCCACCAATTGCTCGTGATTGGCCTCATGCAATAGGACCTGATCAGAATGATATACAAAATCGTCTCATTAACATTGAAGACGGCGTAGGACAGATGTCCATTGTCCTTCAACAACTCTCGAGACAAATGAAATCCACTCAAGCTGAGCCCAACTCTATAGTTGCCTCAAACACAGTCATGACGCCTGCAAATTTGCCAGAAAATAGCTAGTACCATAGACAGTTTGAAAGGATCATGAAAAAGTTAAACCAGCTACAGGGACGGAATCCCATGAACCTTTCCAATTATGTCGGCATTGAAATCCCTAAAGAGCTCAAAGCACCTGAATGCAAAAGGTGTACTGATACCTCCCGCCCAGAGACCTACTTGCAGGCCTACTTGGTCCGAAGGATGATTCAATCGTACCAATCGAGCTTGACTGGCCCTGTCTTGCGATGGTATATTGTCAGGAAGATTAGTCCGCTTAAAACTTGGAGGGAACTAATTCATGTTTTTCACCAAGAATATAATGTTGACATCACCCCTGGCATCACCTTGCCCTACGAAAAGCCAATAATTGCGGAGCACAAGGAGCCATTAGTCGATAAGATAGGAGAGGAGCATGTCAATGAAGCCTTGCATGATAAATGGGCAGCTGAGCAACACCCTGTTACTGGAAAGTTTCCCACTAGGAAAGGCAAGGAGCCTTTGTACGAAATCATAGACTCAGAGCCTGTTCAAAAGCGGGGCACAACTGGACAACTCCCCAAGCTTACTTCAAGAGCTAGGGTCCAAAGAATACCAACCCCTATCAACCTAGAAAGCGAATCAGAGGGCGACACTCTAATATCTCTCACTTCCCTGGATAAGATTGAGCTGGCAAAACGAAGGGCCTTACTCAAAAGGTCTGGACCGGGAGGCAAGAAAAGAAAGCCTAAGCAGATCAATGCAGCATCTGCCAACGAGCCACCGCACCAAAGCTTTGAACATTCCCAAGAATACAACTTTGAAGGCCACCATCCTCTAGAGTACAATCCTGAAGACTTCCTGGCCCTAGAATACAATCCTAAGGACTTCCAACGTTATTTCGACAATGAAACTGACGATTCATCGTATAACTGTTTCCTACTCTCATCTGGAGATGAAGGCCCGTCAGAAGAAGCATACGTCTTTATCCACTATGATCCTAACGAAGTACTAAGCTTGTCCTCTGACCATGAGGATAGCTTCAATACTTTATCCTCATTTGCAAATTTTGACCAAGAAGAAAGCAATGGCGTAATCTCGGTAGAATCCAACTTCCCTGAAACAGAAAAATTCACCACTACAACAGATATGCAGTGGGAAAATCAGTGGCCTAACCAAGATACATCAAGCTCGTCTTACGCTCATAGGATCACGACCCCTGGAGAGATGTGGATACCTGATTTTCGTTAGTATAATGGCACAACTTGTCCCGTGGCTCATTTGCAATATCTCCATGCGGAAATGAGTTGGTACTATAGCCCGATGTCGTTCACAACTCAGGCATTCCAAGAAGCTCTTACGGGGTCTGCATTGCAATGGTTCATCACAGCAGATATTTATCTCCTAAAGGATTGGAATGAGCTGACTTCCACATTCTTGCATAAGTACCAAAACCAGATTGGAACTGAATTGCCTTGTGAGAGTTTGGCTCACTTCACAAGAAGACCAATGGAGGATTTCCGCGCGCTCGCCGGTTGCCGCTGTCCCGCTGTCCGCGCACGTCTCGCATATTCAGCTTGCTGCAGCACCTCCCCCGCGCGACCCAGCTCCTGTTCCGCCCTGACCAGCTGCCTCCGGCCACCGCCTGCCTCCGCCCGGCCACCGCGTAGCCTCCCCGGCGTCCCCTCACCCTCCGCCGGCCTTCCCTCGCCGCTCTAGCCGCCGGATTAGCTCCGGCAAACCTTGAACCGCAACCCACGAAATGGGTTTCCAGCTGGTTCGGGCTCGTTTTGGGCCGTTTTCGGGCCCCGAACCCGAGCCGTGCTTTGGAGTTTGTTGTTCCTCGCGTCACCCTCGTCGGATTGATCCGATTTGCGCGCGATTTGGTGAGTAATCTCACTAATCCCGGATTAGTTGACTAATTATGCTTAAGGTTGATTTAGTTTTAATTAATTATGTTTAGGTTGTTAGATTAGAATAAATTAGCAATTATTAATCAATTGTGATGCGATTTAGATAAATTGATTGTGCAATTAGCAAGTAGACGTGGTCTACTATTTATTGGAAGTATCTCGAATTTTCTGACCCCTAATCGGGCTTCAATTTGGCGATTTGGGCCTAAGTGGGATTTTTGGCATTTAAATATTAATTTTCGGAATTAAATTAAATAATTATATATTATCCAAAAATTCAAGGGAGATGGTCCGGAACCGGAATATTATGCGGATGACTGTGGTGAAGTCCGTTTATTTAATCGGGCTTTATTTTGAGCTAAATTGAATTTTTAATATTAATTATTTAATTTTCGAAATTAATTAATTATTTATTTATTTCCCGAAAATTCAACTGAGATGGTCTGGAACTGGAATTTTATGCTGATGACCGTGGTGAAGTCCGTTTATGTAATCGGGCTTTATTTTGTGTTAAAATGAATTTTTAATATTTATTAATTAATTTTCGAAATTAATTAATTAATTAATTATTTTTCGGAAATTAAGATTTTGATGGCCGAGGACCAAAATCTCATGTTGATCGTCGTGGCGTGGTCCGTTTATTTTATTTGAGCTCTACGTTGTATGAAATTAAATAAATTGTGATATTTTAGGGATTTACCCTAAATTGATTGAAATTGAGTGAAATTGAATTATTTATTGGTAGATGGCCGAGTATGGCTAGTTAGCAATTGTAATGCCTTGTTGAGCTGTAAGTGGAGAGAGCGATGAAAGCTAACTGAGAATTCTATTGGCTGAGACCGATCAAGTACGAAGTATAGACAGGTGTGGTTCGGTGATAAAGTACATCACTGTGCGAAAACGGCGCCTTAAAGAACGCACGTAGACTGTCTATGACTTATGGTAGGCGTGGTTCGGTGATGAAGGACATCGCTGTGCGAAAACGGTGCCTTAAAGAACGCACGTAGACTGTCAGTGATTTGTGACCTATGACGGGCGTGGTTCGGTGATGAGGAATATCACTGTGCGAAAACGGCGCCTTAAAGAACGCACGTAGACCGTCTGTTACTTATGTCACCTTGGCGAAAATGACGCCCAAGAGCATTGATGGAGCTCTGTGATTAAGTGTACTATTGGAGGTTATGCGGGATGGAGTGAATGACCTAGAAATGATTTGACTGACTTGTAATCGACTAGGTCGATTGATCGATGATTCAATCTGAGTGTGATTCAATGTGATTGATCATTGTCTTGATTTGATGTTGTGAATTGATTGACTAAATGGAAATGACCGTGAATAATCTTGTTGGCATATAATCGACTAGGTCGATTTGATCAATGCTTCGATCGGTGATATGATTGCTTGGGTGCCTATTATGAGTTGTACTAATATGCAGGTGGAATCCGATGCCAAGGTACATCTTCTGACATGTGCGTGTTTAGGCAGCCTTTAGTATAATGGTTTACAAATCGGGCTTAGTGGGGTAGAACTTGCTGAGACGTAGTCTCATCCCAGTTTGGGGAAAAACATTTTAGGACCCCGTTAAGGAGCTGAGGAGGAATCTGAGAAGGAGAACTCGGAGGTGAAACCTGAGTAGAAGGATTTTTGGAAGAAAAAGATAATACCGAGAGAGATTTTGAGTATGACCTGAAGGGATTGAGATTCCATCTTCTTTTGTGAACTCCAATTGATGTGAATAGTTATGAAGTTTTCTAGTTGATGTCATGTACAAAAGTTTGGTTATAAATTTCAATATGAAAAATATGGCCTTGTTTTTCTATCCCATCGTTTTATTGTCTGGGGATTTTAACTGCTTTCGCATGTGCTTAAAAATGAAAGGGTCGGCGATACATTGTCCTGGGATATCGCATTATAAAATCTACCAAGTGAGACGGATGTGTGCGTGCCTGAGGATCGGGGCGTGACAACGATGAACCTTATAGATTTCTGGTGGGAAGCTGGAGGGAGGATATTCACCCCATGCTGCAACGTGAGGTTCAACATTCACCTCTTTTATAATGAAGGCCCCGCACCGGGCCCTCCTCCTCCTCCTCCGCCCAAAGGTATATGAAACTTTCCTTTCGCCTCTCTCTCCCACTGCTTTGATGCCACGAAACAAGTCGGTTAACGCGCATAATAATTATTTTGTTACCATATTTTTCTATTTTTAAAAGTAAATTTTGAAACATAAATTTATTTGATAATGCAAATTTAATTTTTCTATTTTTAAAACAAAATTTTAATTCAAAAATAATTTTGAAATGGAAATCAGAAGTAATTTTTTTTTTTTTTACGTTTCTATTTTTGGAACAAAAATAAGAAATATTTTTTTATCGCCGCCATCACTACTGTCCGGCTACCCACTTGTTGCCCACCTGCTATCCACTATTCACCGCCGTTCACCACCCCCTGCCTATTGCCATCTGCCTCCCCCTACCTCCCATTGTTAGCGGCTCAAGAGGGGAAAATTTTATGTTATTATTAAATAAATTTTTATTTTGGATTTGTGTTGTTATCAAACGTGTATTTTTATTTAGAAACTCGTTTAGAAATAGAAAAATCAATTTCTGATCATAAATTGATTTCTAGAATAGAATGGTTTTTTTTTTTTGTTAGTCTTACTCTATTCCTACTCTACGTTCACTCTCGACTTTTGCCTTGCCTCTTGTAAGGCGTGAGAGTCGAAGCCCACTCCTGAAACTTACGCGTCCTCAACCCATCCTCCTTGAGAGGTGTGGATTTGGACCCCCCACCTCCCCCTTCCATGTTGGAAGGGTGGCCATTATTATAGTTGGAGTTTTCATTCCAAAAAAGGAAGGAAAAAAAAAAAACAGCTCCTTGCTCTTTAGAATGTCGACCCTTGGTCCCCCCTCCTCTCTCTGCTGTCGAGTCTATCTATGGCTTGTTCTGCTTGTCCAAGGTTCTTGCTTTTCGGACGGAAAGAGATGGGACGAGTCTTTTAATTTCTGAAACATAAGTAAAAAATAGAATAAATTTTAAGCCGAGGCCATCCTCCCATGGCCTTGTGCACAGAAAAGTTGCCGACGGCAGTTGACTGTTGGAAGAACTCTGGTAAATAAGACATTGAAGGGATCAGAGGTGTTAGGAAAAGAAAATAAAAGAAAACCAGTATCTCTCTCTCAAAGCACAGACATTACACCCTGAAAAAAAAAAAAAAGTTTTCTTTAGTCCCATTGAGGAAGAGGTCCATGATACTTGTCTATAATGTCTGAATTGCATATGGTACACAGTAAAGTTATTGCTATTAACATTGATTTAATTTGAGAACATCCTCACACCACTTGATCATTCATATGAATTTGACTTGTTTGATAAATAGTAGGCACCAGAAGCACTAACCCGCAAGTAATCTACTAGTTAAATACAGAGATTTCTTGCAAAACCTTAGCATACGAAAAGCAAAATCAACCTTCCAACCCTCCAAAAGCCTGATAATGAAGCAAGAGGAAAAATCTCTCAGACTTAAAACAACTTCATTAACGGGACATGGGGCTCAAGGAGGTGATGTCTGGAAGAAAACCTGCTCTTAATTTGGCTTACTCTCCATCAAATTTCAGATGAAAAAGTGGACAGATCTCACACACAATGGAGAGTTCAACTAGAAACTGAAGGAGCCCCATTTGTCAAGAGATATTTAACCCACAACTCCATCGTTGTTCTGTCTGCAGAAAAACCCCTTTCAACCATTTCACCAACAAGTTGCGCTGCTCTCGTATTTTCGTTATCTCTTGGTAGTCCTTGGATGATTGTGTTATAAGTGACACCATTTGGAAGGCATCCGTTTCCTTGCATCTCCTTTAGCAGCTGATATGCTTCCTTTGTGCGTCCTCCTTTGTGCAATCCATGCATGACAATAATATACGTCCACAAATTAGGTTGCAACCCTCGAGCATGCAAACAATCAAACAGCCCTATTGCATCATCGAGCTTTCCGGCATTACACATGCCATTTATTAGAATATTGTAAGTCACAATGTTAGAGACAAATTTGGAATCTTCCATCTTTCGAAGCAATATCATGGCCTTGTCAATCTGCTGTCTTTTACACAAGCCATCAAGTAAAGCACTCAAGGTATAAATGATTTGGAGATAGATTGCGAGACTGCATCTCGTTAATTAGCTCCGCCGCGGCTTCAAGGTTCCCAAACTTGCAAAATCCGTCCACAAGAGTGCTGTATGTTATGACATCAGGAATCAGGCCCCTTCGAAGCATTTCTTGGAAAAGCATCTGACTTGTCAATTCTTTTCTCTTTGCAATATCCATTAATCAACGTGTTATTACAAATGACATTAGGTGAGTAGCCTCTTTCAACCATCAAATTAAGCACTTCCATTGCATCTTTCATCCTATTTTGCAAGCAATAACCATTCATCAATGTACTATAAATGAAACCATGAGGCATTTTACCTAATTGAATCATGTGGTCGACTATGGCCTCTGCCTCTACAAGCAATCCCTCTTTACAATGTGCATCCACCAGGATACTGAAGGTTAGAACACTACGAATGACTCTGCTTTGCACCATATGACTCAGCAGTCTTTGAGTCTCTTCCAAATGGCCGGAATTGCAAACTCCTTGAATGACAGAGGTATAAGTAACGACATCTGGCTTGATTCCTGCCTTCCTCATCTTCTCCAACAAGACCATAGCATCTTTCCATTGGCCTTGGTTGCATAGGCAATGAACCAAGGAGTTATAAGTGAATCTGTCGGGTGGGATGTCTCCGCTCATCATCTCTTTCAACAATACGAGAGCATCTTCCATCTGGCCTCCATCACACATACTGTGGATCAAGGAGTTATAAGTAACAACATTTGGTTTGACGCCTTTCCTACTCAAACTTTCGTGGAGTCTCAATGCCTCTGTGATGAATCCCTTCTTGCAAAGACCATCTATTATTATGCCATATGCGAAGGAATTGAGTCTGCAGCCTCTCTCTTCCCAATCCCTCAGCAATTCAATCGCCAATCTGGTGTTACCAGCTCTGCATAACCCCTTGGCGACTATCGCATACGTGGTCTCAGCAGGTTCGGGGCCATTTCATCCCATATCATCGAGGAACCTCAATGCTTGATCAGTTTTGCCCTGAATAAAGAGACCATAAATTAAGGGATTCGATGCCACCACATCGATGGGAAACCCAAGCTTCAAGATTCTGCCCAGGATAGACAAACCCAAATCGACCCGCTTTAAGCGACAGAAGCAATTCAACGAAATATTCAGCAAAATATGATCTTCAACTCCTAACGAACGCAGCTGCTCAATCAAGCGGATGGCAATCGAGTAGTGCTTCATCCTCACTACAGCACCCAACAGAAGACTGAAATCCCAGGGGGAAGGCAAAGGGTCCGTATTCATCATTGCACCAAAGCAACGCTGGGCATCGCCGACGCTCGAAAACACACCACCATGCCTGCAAATTTTCCTCACGTGACTCAAGACCTCGCTTGGGTCATCTAAATTAAGGTTAGGGGTCGAGGAAAACCGACGTCGATAGCGGTGAGACGAGAGATGGAGGATGGAATGGGATGATGGCTGGCTGGAGATCGCAGCCGGCGCATGAAGAAGGAGGAAGACGGGAGAAGCAGGGCGGCGGAGACTCGTCGGCTTCATCGTTCTGGGATTTCTCTCCCTCTCTCTGTCTCACACACACACACACAAGAAGCACGCCTAATAGCTCAAAAATTGCAGGCGAGAACATGAAATTCAATTTGATTGGGAAATAGACAATGACTCTAATGGTCAGTGAAGTTTCGAATAATACCATGTAATTTCATACTTCACTTTTATAGGTACACTTGTGACAAATTTACCCTTAATAGTTTCCGTTAAATTTTACTATCAAATTATTAAATTGGATGGCATGTAACAATTGATTAACGTCAGCATCTTTTTGTGCACAAAGCCATGGGAGGATAATCTCTGTTAGTTTCCGTTAAATTTTACTATTAAATTATTAAATTAAATGACACGTGACAATTAATTTCATACTTCATTTTCATAGATACACTTGTGACAAATTGCCTTGTTAGCCTCCCGATCGGAAGGCAAGTTTGTCTTGGTTTGCTAATAGCACTTTACACTCGGCCTTAATTTTATGTCCGGAAAATCCTTTTAGAAAGGGAAAAAAATCCAATGAAACTGACTGTTGGGTGATTGGAAGTCTTGCTAGTCTGGAAAGGGCTAGGCTTTATTCATCCTGTATATGACTAAATCCATTCATTTTTGCAGGTTTCGTCGATTTAGTTACTTTTCAACTGTGGACTTCTTGCAAATTTAACCTTATTGCTTATAAAAAAAAAAAAATAGCCTCTTCTTCATCGTTACTCTTATAGCAACCTACCCATACTTCGTCACTTTTATCCCAAACACATTTTTTTGGTGCATATGTTATTTATTATTTGCTTTGTCTGAAACAATATGACGTCTCTGATTAAGATATGAAAGTATTAGCGATTTTATTTCACTATTGATGAAATACTTTTATGCAGGGTACATAAAAAGACATAGGAATATCTAAAAGTACACTAAAAACAGCGACATAAAAAAAATTCGTTGTTGAGACACATTGTTATTTTTTGGTAATTATCATGAATGATATTAACTTTTATCAATATACAATGACTAATATTGAACTGTCATTTTAAAACCCTTTCTTATTTTATGCAATGTTTTGTTTTAATTAAAATATCGTCATTGGATTTTAGTATTGGGAGATGTAACTATAATTTTATTTTATCATATGTTTAATGAGGGCTTCTTTTTTTTTTTTTTATCCGATCAACTCATTATATGTATAAAACGGACAACCAACAGGAAAAAAGTTTAATGATTATATGCGCAACAAAACTAAATATTTAAAAACAGTTGCTGTGTTAATAAAAAGTTAATTTTGTCCAAGTTATTTTGGATTTTTCATGGTAATACCCACTTATTGGAAAGTAAAAGATGGAAGCATGTGATATGAGCCTAAACTTTTCTTCATAATACAAGGTCAGATTCACTTCCTAGTTTCTACAAAGATATAGGAAAGGAAAAACAAAGAAAATTTGTGAATAAACTCAGGATCCACCGCTTTAAATTTCTATTTGAGGATTAAGAGAAATGTTATCTCTTCAATGAAAATACGAATGGATTTAGTCATTGGAAATAACCACACCCTTTTTAGAATTTACCATCCAATACTGGAAGAAGCATTTACAGTTTCTTTTATAATTTTTTGCCTTGAGTCACAGTTTGCTAAATTGAAGTATCGTATCAAAACTAAGTTAACCCTTCATAATTCCATGCAATTGCTTTTATGCGAAGCAAACAAATAGATCAAAATTCAGGCTTCAATTCACGTAATGGAATGTGTGCAGGAAAAAAGCAACAAATCAGCCGCGATAACTATCAGCATTATCGTTCCTGTTGGAGGTGTTATGGTACTTTTTCTCACTTGTGATTTGCTTCGAAGAAAAAGAAAGAAGACGTATGAAGTCGTCAATGATTTTTTTTTTTTGGTCGAAACTGCCAAACTATTATATTAGAGAAGAAAAACATCCAGACGCTAATGCATCACTGTACACAATATCTTGCAACATGAAGGGGGGGAATATATTCCAATTGCGGACCGGGCCTTGATTCCGGTGGGTTTTTGCAGCCCAATCTGCAGCTGCATTAGCTTGTCTGTGACAATGCTTGAGAGAGAGATTAGGGCACCGGGAGAGCAGCTCTTCGACTTCAACAAAAAGGTTGCGTTCCGTCCATGGTGGCGTCTTCTTCTCCGCGACAATCTCAACCAACAGAAGGCAATCCAATTCCACAATCAGTTGTTCCTGATGAAGCCCCTGCTGGATCAGATGTTGGATCGATAGAATTAGAGCAAAAATCTCCGCTTGGAAAGCCAATTGAGCTGGAAAGCTTCGGGTGAAAAATCAGTG
The DNA here is from genome assembly GCA_017140395.1 of Eucalyptus lansdowneana. Classification (NCBI taxonomy): domain Eukaryota; kingdom Viridiplantae; phylum Streptophyta; class Magnoliopsida; order Myrtales; family Myrtaceae; genus Eucalyptus; species Eucalyptus lansdowneana. Next base: position 67,718,410 of record CM029487.1, read on the forward strand.
ACTATTCCTTTATGATTTCTGCAAATACAAGCCATTGATCCTTCCAAACCCTCTGACTTAAAAGCTCCATCGATATTGCATTTTAAACTGCCTTTTTCAGGAGGTTTCCATCGTTGATCTAGGCTGAAGGCTGAGATGGAGTGCGATGAGGAGTTGGGTCGACAATCAAATAGGTCCGACTTTGTGCTAGGGCATCCTCCACAGCTTGAAAGGGGTCTGGATTCTGTTTTTTGAAGATGGCGTTGTTTCGCTGGCGCCAGATCTCCCACAGCAAATTGGCAAGCACCTCAAATTCAGGGGAGGCCCTGGAATTAGTGACTCTAGTTGCTACCCAAGCATCGAAATGTTGCACAAAGGTAGGTAAAATCTGAACCCTAATATGAGGATGAGTCCAGATTTCTCTAGTCCATGTACAAAAGAAAAATAGATGTTCAATAGTCTCTGGCATGTTTTGATTGCATAGGCTACGGATAGGAATGGGTGAGATATGTCTGTGAAAAAGGTTTACTTTAGTGGCAAGAGCGTTCTAACAAGCTAACCACATAAACACTCGAACTTTAGGAGCAGTTTTCATATGCCAAATCTTTCGCCATAACTTAATGGGGTTCTGATAGGAAGTTGAAGCCACACTAAGTTGGGTATTTGGTTTGAAGAAAAAAAAATGGTAACACCCGAGGAATTAGCAGTCCAAACCAATTGGTCAGTAAGAAGTAAAGGGTTAATAGGAATTTTTAAAATCTCTTCAATGACCTGGGAATCAAATAGATTGTAGATAAGAGTTGAATTCCACACTATATGAGAGGGATCAATAAGATTAACCACTAAAACTAGTTCACCCTGAGCTGCTGTTCCTCCTAATTTACCTATAGGTAGCCAATTGTCTTCTCTTATATTAATTTGGGAGCCATCCCCAACTAACCAGTGAAGTCTTGGAAGAATGGCTTCTCTTCCTTTTAATATACTCTACCAACCCCATGAAGGACGATTTCCTACTGGCGCACACTAAAAAGAGGAATTCCTGAAATACAAGCCCTTGAAAAGCTGACTCCATATAGCGTTAGGCTGTTGGAACAAACGCCACACTTGCTTAGCAAGCATTGCTTTGTTGAAACTAACAAGGTCTCTGAATCCCATTCCCCCAGAGTCTTTTGAGAGTTTTAAATTTGTCCAATTTTGCCAATGGATGCTTGTATTGCTATTGTTATTGCTCCACCAAAACGCTGATATCTTCCTTTGGATTAATCTGCATAATGACAGGGGCAGCTTGAAGATGGACATGGCATACTAAGGTAATGCCTTATAACTGATTTCACAAGGATTTCCTTTCCACTTTTCGATAACAGTCGTTCCTTCCAGCCATCTAATTTGGCATTGACTTTGGCCAAAATCCAGGAAAACATCTCCCGTTTCGATCGCCCCCAGTTTGAGGGGATTCCCATATATTTCCCATAACAATTCATCACAAGTATTCTAAATTCACTTGCTAAGTTTTGTTGTAGAGACAGTGGGCAGTTTTTGCTGAAATACAAACCAGACTTATTCCTATTTATAAGCTGACCCGTAGCTAAACAACACTAGTTTAGAATATTTGCAAGATTTTGGCATTCAGAGACTGTGGCTTTTAGGAAGAAAACATAATCATCAGTGAAGAATAGATGGGACAAAGTGGGGCAGGCTCTATTGAACTTAATTCCTTGTAAGTGACCCATATCCACAACTTGAGTGATGAGAATTGAGAGTACATTTGCTAGTAAAATAAAAATATATGGGGATAGGGGGTCACCTTGTCTAAGTCCTCAAGATGGTTGGAAATAAGGAAGATGTTCCCTGTTGAAATGAACACTTAGAGAGGTCGTTGTAATGCAAGCCATTACCAATTTTACCAATCTGTCATTGAAACCCAACTGTTGCATGTAGGCTTGGAGGAAATCCCATTCGACCCTGTCATATGCTTTTTGCATATCAGTTTTGAAAAGAAGATTGAACCTTTTCTTGCACTTTCGCACTTTAAACCGATGAAGCACTTCTTGTACCACCATTATGTTATCTTGTATCTGCTTGTCACTAACAAAAGCTGCCTATTCTTTAGAAATCAAGTTAGGAAGGCAAGGTTTAAGTCTGTTGGCCATAACTTTGGAAATAATTTTTATAAGCGAAATTACAAAGACTTATTGGTCGGTAATGATCAATGCTTTTCGGATGATGTACCTTAGGAACCAATGCAATTATCGTTCTGTTCAAGTAATGAGGCATTATACCTGAAGTGAAGAAATCTTGAACTGTTTTGATAACATCTGCTTTGATAATATCCCAGTGATGCTGAAAGAAGAGGCCGTTAAGACCATCTGGCCCTGGAGCCTTGGAAGCACCCAGCTGGAAAGTAGCCTGGTATACCTCCTCTTCCGTTACTGTTCTTAGCAAATGATCATTATGTTTGTAGTTACCACTTCAAGGCATTGTTGTAAAAAGGGGCCAAAGTCACGATATCCCACTGACTAATATAAATTGGAAAAGAAACCCAACGTCAGCTCCTTTAGCTATTCTGGCTCCATTATCCAATTTTGGTTTTCATCTTTTAACATACATATTTTGTTTTGTTGTCTTCTTTGCACAGTACTAGCATGAAATTTTTTTGAATTTTTATCCCCCCACCTCAGCCAGTTGATGCGAGAACGCATAGCCCAGAACTACTCTTCTTGATGCTAGAGGTTTTGAATTTCATCTTGGATGGAATGGGCCATCTCTTTATCATTATTCTGATAGTATTTTCTGTTCATGATAGTCTGTAGCTGGTGCTGTAAATGAAGTATACGAAGATGGCCATTACTGAACTTTGATTTACTCCAGCTTGCTAATTCATGAGACACTACCTGCAATTTAGATACAAGAGGGGTGTTGTCTGCACTGGTTATATGCCACGAATTTTGAATTACTTCTTTGCACTCTTGATCTTGATTCCAGAAAGCTTCATAAGTAAAATTCTTATTTCGCTTGATAGGCCTTGAAGATGTGTTTAGCAAAATAGGACAGTGATCCAATCCTATAGCAGGAAGAGCTAGCACTTCTACAGAAGGATACAACAACCGCCATTCTAAAGAGCAAAAGACTCGATCCAATCTCTTATTTACCAGGTCATTCCCAGTTCTGTTATTAGACCAGGTAAATTCGCACCACTTGCTTTCCAATTCCATTAAAGAACAATCACTAATCATTGCTCGAAAGGATGCTAGGCGAGAGTATATAGCTGGTCTCTTTCCTACTTTCTCCCAGGGGTAGAGGATCTCATTGAAATCCCCCACGCACAACCAAGGTAAGGTATTTGCAGCACTGATATCCCTGATAGTAGCCCAAAGCTCTTGTCTAGCCTAGTAAGTTGAAGGAGCATGCAGACAAGTGATGTGCATAGAAGTAGCTGTAGATACATCATAGCAAAATAGATCAAAATAATTCTCCTCCGACTTCACTATTGTTAAATCATAAAGCTCAGTCCAAAACACAGCAAGACCACCAACCAAGCCCACTGGATCCCTTAAAAGGGACTGAGGGAAATGAAACCAACGCTGTAATCTATTTAAAACTGACGCTGCATTCTTAGTTTCCTTTAAGAAAACTATTTCGGGCTTTTCTGAGGCCAAAACGACCTTTAGGGCTTGAACTATCAAGGGGTTGCTCAACCCCTAACAATTCATTGAGGAGTTTCATTTGAAATGCGGTGGCTGTTTAGGGCCAACCGCCAATGCCCAATGTTCAGTCTCATCTGCTGCAAAAACAGGGGTGTCCATGAGTTGAGTCTCATCCAAATCTGATGAGTAGCCAGCTCTAGTCTCATACGGGGAATATCTCTTATGTTTCTTGCCTGATCCCATAGCAGTGATCGTTCTAGGAATGTTTGGCTTCTTTTGCTTAGGAATCTCCAGGGAAGGATTATGAACACTCTTCAATTTTGCCCTTGCAGGTACCGGGTCAATAGTTTGCAGAGCTGGATTGACTATGTCCATCCGAGAGGAGGAACTTGAGGGGATGACTGGGGTTGTAGCTGGAGTTGCTGAAACAGGAACAATTGGAGGCAGAGTTGGGATAGGCAATTGCATGGCTGGGGGAGTTTCAGGTACAGCCTCATCCATCTACTCTATAGGTTCCTGAGGGTTATAGAACGTGTCCCAATACGGGCTAAGTTGCCGTACCTCAGCTCGCAACCACGGACCATAGGCCATTTGCGATAAACCCTCGAATTGAGCTTCCTCATAAGGGTATTCTTTACAAGTTGCTACATAGTGGCCTAGCTTTCCACACGAATAGCATAAATGAGATAGTTGCTCATAGCGAAAATCCAGCCACAAAGTCTTTCCTTCTATACGAATGAGCTTCCCCGACCTTAAAGGTTCTTTCAAACTAAGTTCAATCCAAACCCTCCCAGAAGTATCTGGTTTCACTTCAATTACGCGACCTACCTGCTGGACGGCCTTACGTAGAAGTTGTTCAGTATTCCACTCCAAAGGTAAGCCTATGACATGCATCCAGAAGGCACATTGGGAGAAATCATAGCAGTGTAAAGGCGTATTAGGTTGCCATGGACGAAAATGAACCAAATGTCTTGAGAACAACCAAGGACTCCCAGCAAGAATTCTCTATTTGTCTATTTCTGACCGAAATTTTACTATATACTGGCCACCATCGCTATGGGAGATCTTGACTTGGTCTACATGCCACGCTCTCTTCATGACAATTTGGAAGGCAGGAAGATTTACAGCGGGATTAGTAAAGATGTTACCCACCAGGATGAGGCGACACTCTTTGAGCTTGTCAGTGGAAGGTACGTCATCCCAAACTTCCAATTCTTGTTCCGAGCATAGTCGTCCCAGTCGTTGACACAGCGCAGCAATGCATGAGGAACTATCATTCTCATCTGTAGCCATGAGAAGACCTTCGAGTCACAGAAAACTTACAAATGATGGAAACCCTGTGCAGAAACTTTAACCCATGGATTGCATGTCAAGGATCGAAGACGCACATCGCTATACCAACGAATTCAAACAAGGCTAGATGTTCAAAACCAAGTGGAGGTGGGAGAAAGGGAGAAAAAAAGGCTCCGATGATTCCAAAGGAGGCAGAAAACTTCACATGCAAGTCAAGCTGAAGAGATAACTGTATGCGGAAAAGGAAAACCAGGTGAAGGCTGAAACTCGATGAAGATTTAAAGGAAGAAACCGACCAGAAGGAGAGGTTCAGAATGAGGACGAAGGGAAAGAAGGAAATACAAAGGATGAAGAGGAAGAGCTCGAGCATATCGCAAGAGAAACTCTAACATAGACGAGAGAAATCGACAAGATTACTGGGGCAAAATGCATCGATGATTAAAAGCGGTAAATTGACTATTTTTCCTTTATATTTCGTAAACTACTTGATGCCGTATAATTGAGCATATTATGAAAGTTCTTTATTGTTCATAAGGAATCAAATATATTAAGGTACTATTAACACTGTTAATTTCGGTGCATATGGTACCCGAAAATTATTAGTAAAAGCCAACGTACATTTGATATCATAAACAATTAATTGAAAAACCACTATCAAACTTTTGTTAGTAACATACGAAACTAAAGTTATAAGCTTTAGGATATGCACGGGTACATATAGATGTTTCATTACATGTACCTCAAAAAAGTTTTGTGTCCTTGTGATCGAATCATAAAATGATGCTATCATGGTTTTTCATCAATTATATTTTTAAAAAAAAACTCACATAAGTTAGTAGGAATATAAAGATTTTGTAGAAACAATTGATTGAAAAACCACTATCAACTTTTGTTAGTAACATAAGAAACTAAAGTCGTAAGCTTTAGGATATGCATGGGTACATATAGATGTTTCATTATATGTACCTCGAAAAAGTTTTGTGTCCTTGTCATAGAATCATAAAATGATGTTATCATGATTTTTTTTATCAATTATATCTTTAAGAAAAACTTAGATAAGTTAGTAGGAATATATAAAGATTTTGTAGAAATATTGAATCTAGTAATTCAATTGTGTTAATAATTCACGTTATCAATTAAGAAATTACAAGAATAATATTTCATTTCTATGAACATGAAATAAAATTAATCATATGAAACAATTCCAGACATGTTACAACAATAATCGATTTCAGAAAAGACATTAAACGAGTTCAAAATTGAAGTACTCTACCTGAGTATACTGTGGCTTTTTTGTGTCTATAATTTGGTTTACTGAAAAGAAATAGTTTCATTTTTTCCAGTAAGTTTGGCGAATATGCGAGAAACGGAAGTTTTATACAAAATGACGCAAGTAAATGTAATTTACTAATAGAGGTATCAACTGTTGGAGAAATCTTCTTGAAGTATTTTGAAGCTGACAAAACGTTTCCATCAGTCTAGTCTAAAGGTTTGCAGACTCTGCTATTTAAAGTCTAAAGACCTCCGGACAGCCAGACTCAAGACTCAAAGTCTATCCTCATTGACAGTCTCTAATCCGTTGAAGAAAGATTATCCAGAACTGGATGTTTCATTAAGGGCTTGACCTTATTAACTGGAGAAGATCTCGTGGCTGGAAAAGACACAACAGAATTCTTTGATTGATCGAGATTGACTCAAAGATTAAGGAATCGATGATTGCCTAAATATTCTTGGAAGGTTCTACTTATGGAAACCGAGATCCTGATTGTATGGGCGAACATGATTGATGGGCTATCGACACGTTCCTTTAATAGCTCGAATGATCTTCCTAATTGATTCCGTCCAACGGGTAGATTGGAGGAATTCTTTTGGTAAGTGCCAACGGGTATGATGGCATAAATGAGTATATAAAGAAGACGTTCTAAGTTGTTGAGGTGTGCGCGATAGAAGAATTCCAAAGTCTGAAGCTCCTTGTTGTTTAGACAATTCCTTTGAGCGAATACTTGTATACAAAATAGAGTCTATATTTGTGAGAAACCTTGAGGAGGTGTGATAGAACATCTACTTTGTGGAATCAAGGAAAATGAGTGCTGTAACTTCTCTTTTGTTCATAGTGAAATCCAGCCGGTGGGCTGTCAGTGCGGAAGAGTGGACGTAGGCTTGGATTAAGCCGAACCACTATAAACCTTGTGTTCAACTTTCTCTTCACCTTACTCTCTTTACTTTGATCGTATTTCATTTTGTCAATCAATAGTGAACTGCCTTTCTATCGTTTGCCAAGAATTGCTTCTGTATTTCGATAAATTGATTGTGCACCTATTCACCCCCCTCTAGGTGCTTATACTAGCTATCTCAATTAGTATCAGAGCTCGTGTACTCACTTTGTTTGAAGTGTTTTACTTCAGAGTAAAAGATCCATGGTTAGTATGTTGGCTCCAAGGCTGGTAGAAGGTCAAAGCAACACCAGACCGCCTTACTTTGATGGAAAAGACTACAACATATGGAAGAACAAGATGAAGGCGTTCTTAAGATCAAAGGATCCTCTGGAATGGGACGTTGTAGAAAAAGGAATCATTCCTAAAGTTGCATTTGTCTCAGAAAGAGGAAAGGACACTGTTGAGTCCAGTGAAATGAGTTAAGAAGAGATAATCAAGAGACAAGCTCTTGATGCAAAAGCAATTTATTCTTTATATTGTGCTTTATCACCTATTGAATATAACAGAATATCTTCTTGTGATACATCCAAAGAAGTCTGGGATAGATTACACATTACTTATGAAGGAATCGATCGAGTAAAAGAGACTAGAATCAACATTCTTCTCGGTCAATACGAAGCCTTTAGAATGAAACCAGGAGAATCTATAACTGACATGTTTAGTCATTTTACAGAAATCGTGAATGGTCTTGAAAATCAAGGTCAACCAATTTCTAATCCCATGAAAGTGAACAAGCTACTACGTGGACTCTCCAAGGATTGGAATCATATAAAGACCTCAATCCGAGAGACTCAAAGAATCATGCCATTGTTTGTCGATGAGTTGGTTGGGACTCTTCAATCTTATGAAGTGGAACGAATCAATGAAGACGAAGATCCTAAGGGTAAGAAATCTATTGCATTAAAATCTAATGATGACTCTGATGTAACAGATTCTAAAGACGACATGGATGATGAAGAACTTGCTCTCATGATAAGAAGATTGAGAAAGCTGAATAGAAAAGGAAGAAGATTTAATTCAAGGAAACAAAGTTTTCAAAAGCAACAAGACAAGTCTCTGAAGATGATGAATCAAACAAAGATGTAGTCTGCTTTGAATGCAAGAAAAAGGGACACATCAGACCTAACTGTCCTCTTCTGAGGAAGAAGAAAGGAAAAACTGAAAAGTTTTGAAAAGCTCTCAAAGCTGAAACCTAGAGTGATACGGAGTGTGAAGATAGTGATGATGATTATGCCAACATATGTCTAATGGCACATCGAGACTCAAAATCAAACTCCGAGACGATTCAGATTCGAAAGTGAATTCGAGGTAAGTAATTTCAAAATACCTATTAAAGTTTCAAAATACATTGATGAATTATGTTTTAGTCTTAAGACTTCTCTTAAAAGAATTTCCGAACTCAAAAAGGAAAATTCTGCTTTAAAACAACAAGAGAATGTTTTGGAAGAAAAAGTAAAATGCTTAGACCGAGAATGTTTCCTCTCTCGAGAGAAAGTAAAGATAATCTTTTAAAAGAAAATGCATTTTTGAAAAATGATATTTGAAATATTTCCAAAAGATTTTCTCTAGGATCTGAAAAACTAGAGAATATACTTTCTGTTCAAAGACCTTATTTCAATAAATCTGGTTTGGGAATGATTTCTTTGAAACTACTCCTTTAATCGATTTTCCTAAAGTAAAGGAAAGAATTAAGCAAAGACCCACAAGAAATGCTTACAAAAATCATTTTGAAAGAAATTTTGTAAAACCAGTAGGTTGCAATGCTCTTAGATGTTCAAAATGCAATAGTGCAGATCATTTTGAGAAATAATGTCCTATGGTTTGGAGACCTGCCAATAAAGTTTGGGCAAAAACCGTATATCAGACTAACTCAAAAGGACCCAAGAAAATATGGGTACCAAAGAAAGCTTGAGTTTCTTTTTAAATGCAGGTCACTATCAAGAAAAAGATGAAATGGTATCTGGATAGTGGATGCTCGAGACATATGACAGGAGACTCAAATTGATTTATAAAGATTGTTCAAGTGAATGGTGGAAAAGTATCATTTGGAGGAAACAGCAAAGGAAAAATAGTGGGATTTGGAACTGTAAAGATTGGGAACCTCACAATAAGCAATGTTTCTTTAGTTGAAGGGCTCAATTACAATCTGCTCAGTATTAGTCAGCTGTGTGATGCCGGTTTTAAAATCAACTTTCAAGAGGGTATTTGTTTAGGAACCAGTAAAGACTCTACTCAGTCATTCATGGGTCGAAGACATGGAAATATCTACCTCTTGGACGTGAAACCAGATGAATCGCAATGTCTAATCTCAATCCAAGATGAAGCAAACTTATGGCACAAAAAGCTTGGACATGTCAACATGAAGCAGATAGCCAAAATCTCAGCAAAGAAGCTTGTTCGTGGTCTACCCAATTTATCATACCAAAAATCTGATCTATGTACACCATGTATATTGGGAAAACAGGTAAGAAATTCCTTTAAGCCAATAAATCAAGTTTCCACTAACCGTGTATTGCAGCTCTTGCATATGGATCTCTTCGGACCAACAAGAACACAGAGCATTGGAGGTAAGAAATATTGCCTAGTAATTGTGGATGACTACTCATGATTTACTTGGGTATATTTCTTGGCAAGTAAGTCTGAAACTTTCTCTTACTTTGAAAAATTTGCTAAGAAGGTTCAAAATAAAAAGGGGTACGTTATTTCAAGCATAAAAACAGACCATGGAGGTGAATTTAAAAATCAGGATTTTGCCAAATTTTGTGAAGAATCTGGTTTTCAGCATTTGTTCTCTTCTCCATATACTCCGAGCAAAACAGAGTTGTGGAAAGGAAAAATAGATCTCTTCAAGAAATGGCTAGAACTCTCTTAATTGAAAGTAATATTTCTTTACGATTTTGGGCTGAAGCAGTTTCAATATCATGTTATATTATCAATAGAGTTTTTCTAAGACCTATTCTAGAAAAAATCCCCTATGAACTATTTAAAGAAAGGAAGCCTATTGTTTCATATTTTCATGTATTTGGATGCAAATGTTTCATACTGAAAAATGCAAATGATCGAATTGGTAAGTTTGAAGAAAAGTCAGATGAATGCATCTTCCTTGGATATTCAACTACAAGCAAGGCATACAGAGTCTACAATAAGAAGACTCAAACAGTGGAAGAATCAATGAATGTCAAATTCCAAGATTCTACACAAAATGAATCCATTCAGACTCATCTCGAAGAGACTGAACCCGCTCCAGACTCTACAAAGTCTAAATCTCAAGAAGCAGCTCAGACTTTGAAGGACCAGCAACAAGTGACTGTTGAAGATTCTAGTGAAGGAAGTGACCATCAATCTGATAAATTAACCAGCAACTGGAAACATAAGTCCAGTCATCCCAAAGATCTTATTATTGGCGACATCAATGAAGGAATCCGCACAAGATCCAAAAGGCGAGAAGAGTCTAGTGTTGTGGCTCTTGTTTCTGAAATAGAACCCAGGAGCATAGAAGAAGTTTTATCCAATGAGAGCTGGATTGAAGCTATGCAAGAAGAACTCAGACAATTCAGAGTTAATGATGTCTGGGAGTTGACTCCTAAACCAAAAGGTAAATCAATTGTTAGAGCTAAATGGGTTTTCAGGAATGAAATGGATGAGAAAGGAAAAGTCATAAGAAACAAGGCTAGACTTGTGGCCAAGGGATACACACAAGAAGAAGGGATCGACTATGACGAGACTTATGCACCAGTAGCAATGTTAGAAGCAATTCGTTTATTATTTGCATTTGCTTGTCATAAAAATTTCAGGTTATTTCAAATGGACGTAAAAAGTGCCTTCCTAAATGGATTTATCCATGAGGAAGTCTATATGGAACAACCACCAGGGTTTGAAGACCCAAAGAAACCAGACTCTATTTTCAGACTCAAAAAGGCCTTGTACGGCTTAAAGCAAGCACCTTGAGCTTGGTACGACATATTAAGTAAGTTTTTAATTCGAAATGGATTTGTTAAAGGTAAAGTAGACACTACTCTTTTTATTAAAAGAGAAAGCAAAAGTTTTCTACTTGTTCAAATATATGTTTATGATATTATTTTTGGATCCTCTAATGAAAGTTTGTACAAGAAATTCTCTAAGACTATGCAGGATGAATTTAAAATGAGCATTATGGGTGAGTTAACCTTCTTTTTTGGACTTCAAATAAAACAATTGGAGGAAGGAACTTTCATTCATCAAGAAAAGTATGCAAATGATCTTGTCAAAAAGTTTGGACTGGACAATTGCAAAAAGACTAACATACCAATGTCAAGTTCCTTGAAGATAGACAAAGATGAAGAAGGAAAGAAAGTCGATCAAAAGCTGTACAGGAGTATCATCGGATCACTTCTTTATCTTACTGTTTTTAGACCTGACATTCTGTTTAGTGTTTGCATTTGTGCCAGATTTCAATCAGACCCAAAAGAATCTCATTTGAATGCTGCGAAGCGTATTATTAAATATGTTTCATCAACTTCAAGCTTTGGTCTTTGGTATCCAAAAAGGGGAGACTTTACTCTTCTTGGATATTCAGACGCAGACCTTGCTGGATGCAGAGTCGATAGAAAGAGCACATCGGGTACTTGTCAACTACTTGGAGGTAGGACAGTGTCTTGGTTTTCCAGAAGCAAAGTACAGTAGCTCTCTCTACAGCAGAAGCAGAGTATATAGCTCTCGGAAGTTGTTCACAAATTCTTTGGATAAAACAGCAGCTAAGAGACTTTAAAATTGAAAACTCATGTACGGAGATTAATTGCGACAACACCAGCGCTATCAACCTCACCAAAAATCCAATTCTCCACTCAAGAGCAAAGCATATAGAGATTCGACATCACTTTATTAGAGACTATGTTCAAAATGGAGATGTTTCAATCAAATATGTTGATTCAAAGAATCAATTGGCGAATATATTCACAAAGCCTTTGGAGAAAAATCAATTTGAAACCATCCGTTCCAGACTCAACATTTTAAAGTATGAGGAGATCAAAATCTAAAGACTTTCAAACTCAGACATACAAGACTTTAACTGTAAGTTAGTCTTGGTACGACCGTCAGACTGTAGGTCTTTCTCTCTCTCTCTCTCTCTCTCTCTCTCTCTCATCTTATCCTGAAGAGGTATGATTGTCGATCGTGTTTAAATTGTTGCTATATTTAATCAACTTAATTATTGCATCGTTTCATGTTCAAAAAGGAAGTTATTTTTGAAATGACTATTTTCACGGAAAAAGACAGTTATTTTGAAAAGGCATCTTTTTATTTCCTTTGTGACAGTTTGTTTATCTCTCTTTTTAACCGATCGTGCACTGTCGATTCCTCTCCACTTTACTCTCAAAAACCCTAGAAAGCATCGATCCTCCATTCCCATTTTCTTCCCTTGTTTAATATTCAAAAAGTTGTCATCTTTCTTGGAAAATTCAAGCAAGGAATCTTCCAAAAACTGAGAAAGATGTCATCTTCAAGAAAGTCTTCGAGAATCGCAAGCAAGGGACCACGACGAATGAGTAAGGGGCCTACGCACTTCGATCTCACCGAAGAAGAAGTGTCTCCAGAACAGCAACTGAGCCCACAACATTCTCAGCAGCGTCATTCTCCTCCATCTAGTCCTCAAGGCGTTGATCATCCACAAGAGGAACAAATCATTGAGGATGCAGATCCAGTAAGAGTTCAAAAGCCCGCTCATATTTATAAGCTGTATCGTGCCTTAAAAGCAACTCGTACTCCCTTGAACTATGTCAATGATTTTCTTAAAGACAAAGGATATAGGAACAAATATATCTTTCTGCGAAAAATGGAAAGTTTGGGAATTGCTCGTAAAGGGTTGGCTGAGGAAACTCTTGCGAATATCCCGAGTGATCCTCGTGATTGGGGACCGAATCCTGTAGATGGGAATGATGATGACAAATTGTACAGTCAATTTCAACTGAGAATGGGTGTTGCGGTTGAAAGTCGAGGAAAAAAGGGGAGATTTGTTCAGATCGAAGGAACAAAAGGATTTGTACTCGAAATTGCTGAAGCGTGGGGTAATAAACCCTAGAAGTGTGGATTTTGACTTTTTGGATGCTATGAATATGAACTTGAGGGAAAAGTTCAGTTATCTTCAACTTGAAAGGTTCTACTCCGACACTACAGAGGTCTATCTTGAACTAACGCATATTTTTATTCAAATCTTAGCTTTTTGGATGTGAATAGATTTTCTTTCAGTGTTAAAGATCAAGACTATGTTGTCGATATGGATATGCTGGCAGATGTGTTAGGAGTTGAAAGAGGAAGATATCAACAGATTAAAGTTTCCATTGCTCGGGCCACACTGGAACTAGTGAAGGACAGGAGAACAGAGGAGAAGATCACCTACTTGAGGATGAGAGCATTCAACATCTTGCTTCACAAGATTGTGATCAATTGCCTCCGATCGAAATCAACCTCCAAGACTGATGTTTCAAACTCAGAGGCAAAGCTGATGTATGCCATCCTCACTGGGAAAAAGTTTTCTCTCCCTCACACTATCATGTTTCACATGTATAGAGCGATGATGAAGGACAGAGGTCAACTCCCTTACCCAAGCCTTGTTACGAAGTTATTCAGACATCTAAATATTTAGCCTCCGCAAATCTTTTGTGTTCGATCGTGCGATCATATGGTGGTAGGACTGAAGATGGTGACCAAAATGCATCTGAAGGAACTGAACAAGGAGTTGGAGAAATTCAAGGAGAAGACTCCAGTCAAAGCTCATCAAATCTCTTCTTCAAAACGGAAAGGAAAGGAGCCCTTGGTTGCTTCAAAACCAAAAAATGAGAGCTTTTATTGTGGAAGATAAAGAAGATGATGACCTTACCATTTCGGCCATAGCTTTGAAGAAGCTAAGATGCACTGTTCCAGAGTCAATGGAACATCGTGAGAAAGAAGGAAAGGAAAGAGAAGGCCAAGAGGAAAGAGAAGGTCGAGAAGAAGAAGAGAAGGAAGAAGAAAGAGCGGTTGGTGAAAAAGAAGCGAGAGGAGGAAAAACACGAGGAAGAAAGAAGAGAAGAAGGAGAACCCGAGGAACACTCCTCTCCACCAGCGTAGGCATGGCAACAGGGGAGATCAAGAGAAAGGAGGGAAGTCCTCATATCCCGATGCAAGTGAAGGAGTCGGGCTCGCTCACTGAGACCCGAGGATGTTTATGCCTCTCAATTTCCAGAAGAAGGTCATGAAGTTTCATCGCCAAACCTGCGAGATTATTCTGATATGCCATCATCTGCAAATCGTGCTGAAGCTAGTACGCAGACCGACAACCCAGCCGATTTTCGCAGAATCATGGATATTCTAATGGAAATGCGAGGTCAAATTTATGCCTTGGGATGCGAGGTTCAAAACTTGTAAACCGCGGGTCAAGTTTCCTCATGTTCATTGAATGATCAAATCCAAGCCCTCTGTTCGATTCAGCCAATGCCAAGGGTGAGGAGATTGCACAATTGAAGGAAAGACTTGAAAAGGCTGGAAGGCATCGTTCGTCTATGGGAGACTTCCCGGCTTGTCCGCGTTCCCAAGCAATCTTGACTTCATTCCATTTTCATCTCAACCTTTTTAATGCTGACAAAAAGGGGGAGAGATGCAAGATTTGAACAATTTGACTTTTAAACAATTTGACTTTTAATCGTGTGGTTTGTTGGATTGTTTGTTGGATTTTGTGGATTGTTTTGACGTTTCAAACTCTGTTTGTTTGACTTTGTTTTTGTGTCTCGGATGAGAACCGAACTAGACTTGGACTTGACTGCTTTTATTAGCTATCATTGGTATCTTATGGATGGCTTTATCACTTATTAGACAAACCTATTTTCTGTGGTTGCAGATTCTAATGTTATTCATTTGGCCATTTATTTCTATAAGATATGCATATGTGTTTGAGAAATGTTTTGCGTGTCAAAGTTGTCCAAATCTGCGGGGAAAGTTTTGTCACCATCAAAAATGGGGAGATTGTTGGATAAATCTTTTGAAGTGTTTTGAAGCTGACAAAATGTTTCCATCAGTCTAGTCTGAAGGTTTGTAGACTCTGCTATTTAAAGTCTGAAGACCTCCGGACAGCCAGACTCAAGACTCAAAGTCTATCCTCATTGACAGTTTCTAATCCGTTGAAGAAAGGTTATCCAGAACTGGATGTTTCGTTAAGGGCTTGACCTTATCAAGTGGAGAAGATCTCGTGGCTGGAAAAGACACAACGAAATTCTTTGGTTGATCGAGATTGACTCGAAGATTAAGGAATCGATGATTGCCTAAATATTCTTGGAAGGTTCTACTTATGGAAACCAAGATCCTGATTGTATGGGCGAACAGGATTGATGGGCTATCGACACGTTCCTTTAATAGCTCGAATGATCTTCCTAATTGATTTCGTCCAACGGGTAGATTGGAGGAATTCCTTTGGCAAGTGCCAACGGGTATGATGGCATAAATGAGTATATAAGGAAGACGTTCTAAGTTGTTGAGGTGTGCGCGATAGAAGAATTCCAAAGTCTGAAGCTCCTTGTTGTTTAGACAATTCCTTTGAGCGAATACTTGTATACAAAATAGAGTCTATATTTGTGAGAAACCTTGAGGAGGTGTGATAGAACATCTACACTGTGGAATCAAGGAAAATGAGTGCTGTAACTTCTCTTTTGTTCATAGTGAAATCCAGCCGGTGGGCTGTCAGTGCGGAAGAGTGGACGTAGGCTTGGATTAAGCCGAACCACTATAAACCTTGTGTCCAACTTTCTCTTCACCTTACTCTCTTTACTTTGATCGTATTTTATTTTGTCAATCAATAGTGAACTGCCTTTCTATCGTTTGCCAAGAATTGCTTTCGTATTTCGATAAATTGATTGTGCACCTATTCACCCCCCTCGAGGTGCTTAACAACATCAAATTTGTAAATTAGGTTGCTGCAATTCGAAATTCTTCATTTCCAAAGTTGTGATAAGGAAAACCATGCATAGAAATCTAAATCCATAGAATGTTTTTGGCTAATGAAACGATAGAGCTGGGTGTACATTAAATTTATTTGCGACTTAAACTCCATTTGTAATATGATAGGATTTCTTGAATTCCACTGTCCGATGGGTAAGTTAAGCTTGCTTATCCACCAAAAAGAGTGGAGGACTAGTGCCACTACAACCCTATATTGACTTTAGTAGAAGATGTTCCACGGCGGGGATATATCTCAAAAACTCTTAATTGCTGCTGTACAACTTGGGGTGAGCATCGGGCCCATTTCGACTTGGGAACTAGCTAGAACTAGCTTGCCTGGTTCAATTCCGAGCTAATCACCCAATTAGGCTAGTATTTGAGCTAAATCGATTCCAAAACGATTTTTGAAGCCTTTATTTGAAAAAAAAAAAATCACTCAACAAGATTAGAATCATGTGTTCAGTAGGGACAAATAATCACATAACCCACTTGACCAAAATAAAATAATGCAACTTTTACATTTTATTATAATAAATATAATTTTTAACCAAAATGTAGAAATGAGCCAGTGGAACAAGCAAGTTTGGAAATGACAAATTTGGTTCCCAATGGTAGATTGGGAACCAGTCCATCCCAAGACTAATCACCTCTTTATACAACAACCACCACCACCATATGACACTCAACAATAATCAAGAGTCAAAGATAATATTCTGTAATGGAAAGATTCGATTCTTTATGCTCTTTCATCCTTCATGACTCAAAAAAAAAAAAAAAAAACCTTCAAAACTATGTATAAGCACATATAATGCCATCAACAGAAGAAGAGTTTGGGAATGTAACAACTCATTTATGGCCTCCTTGATGGAATAGTTGCAGCCATTCCACAAAAATTTCACCAAACAACTATGAAAATGTCTCCCTTTCATAGCCCACTACATCAGGACAATTCAAACTCCCAAATTACCAATATCATTATTAAGACAATAGAGCTGAAGGGCACTTTTCAAACTCGCTTAGAGAAACTGCATCCAAAGAGTAAATGGGATCTTATCTGAGTGCTTTCATGACACATAAAATAGAGAGTTTTGCCATGATTGGAAAACTATCTCCCTAGTGCTTTCAAACAGTGCTTTCAAATAGCTTATCTTGCATGGCCAACCATGATATGAATCCAAACCTCGAAAAATTAGGTGAAAATCAAATTAGCCAATGCTATTCAACTCTTGTACCTCTTTTCCTGACAATCTTTTATGCTAAAGCAGAGGTAGGAAGGTCGCTAGAAGAAGAAGTGGTAGTATCTTGGTTTTCCAAAGGAGAATTTGGACAAATTACTGCTCAAACAGTTGCCTCGATTGAATATTGAGTCTTCAGACCGCATTGGGCCTTAAATCAGTTGCTTTTGCACTTCAGAGAAGAGCAGCATCTTAAACTACTCTTTTTGGGATGCCATGAGTCATGCTAGAGGGAAAGAGATTCGACATGACCAACAAGTTAACGAGGCCTCAAAATGATCCTAACCTATAGCAATTCTCTTCAAGCATAGGTAGCGTCTGCACCGCATTTAATAGACCTAACACTACCTTCATCATGAAGAGGTGATCATTATACGAGATTCATCTCATTATTTTATTTCCTATAGTATTGATGATATTGTTTTTTGTTTTTTGTTTTTTTTTTTTCTTGACCAATCAAGTGAGGAAAGATTTCTTTGGGGTAGGGGGTGGGACACAACCATGCTAATCCAATCAAAAGCTTTTCATTATAATAATTTCTCAAGCATTGGCAACCCTACAAGTGCAACTAGGAGCCATTGTCGATGTAATTTGATAATCAAATTGATTTGTTTGGTAACGTAGGTGCAAATGAACTTACTACTGTGGAGTCCTCACAATTGGACTTGGCTACAGTACAAGCCAAACAAATGATTTCTATCCTGAAAACAAGTTGGGTGAAGGTTGTTTGGTGAAGTTTTCCAATTACATATTACATATACATTATAAATCATCCAAAATTGCTCTATATATGAATTGAATTGAACATAATGATGTTGAATAAAAAGAAACATGTAAAGCTTTTTTATGGTAGCTTCTAAGCGAGTTGTGATAAGGAATTAAATGATAGATACAAAACACTATAAGGTAGACTTCCTAATGGACAATAAATTGCTGCGATGAGGCTATCTCAAAGCTCAAGATAGGTTGATGAAGAATTTAAAAATGAAGTTCTATTAGTTGTGAAGCTTCAACACTAAAACCTTCTATGACTGCTTTGATTTGCTTGGAGGGAGTCAAAAAGCTACTTGCCTTCAAGTTTGTGCCAAATAAAAGCCTTGATTACTTCTTATTTGGTATGTTGCACTTTAACCTTCTTATTTGCAAAATGTACCATTTGCTTGAAATTAAATGGTCAAGCCTTCACTAGCTGTGGAAACCTTGAAAATTTTGGGTTTTGTTTTGATTATGGGTTTTTCTTGAACTATTTTTTGATGAATGAGTGTAAATATATTTTGGTATTGTGTGATGAGCTTCAACTTAAGTTTTTGAGAGGTGTCACATCCTAGCACATTAATGAATTTTGGCATAGTGATGCAGATCTTGAAAAACAGGGACAATTGGATTGGCCTCTATGTTATAAAATAGTCTCTAGGATTACTCAAGGGATGCTCTATTCACATGAAAATTTTCGTCTCTAAATCATTTATCATGACCTAAAGTGTAGCAATATCTTTTTAGATAGTTAAATGAATGCGAAGATTTTGGATTTTGGCATGGCAAGAATTTTTGGAGGTGATCAAACTCAGGCTAACACAAATAAAATTGTGGGGACTTTGTAAGTCTTAGTTTTTGAATAGATGACCTTGTGATTACATGCCAAACTTGCTCATTTTATCTATTCAAGGAAGCTATGTGATTTGAATCTAACTTTGCAATATACATGTGGCTAATGTCATTTTGTAGTGGTTACCTGTCTCCAAAATATCCAATGCATGGAGAGTTCTCAGTGAAATCCGATGTTTATAGTTTTGAAGTACTAATTCTAGAGATCATTTGCGGAAAGAAGAATAACTTCTACCACCAACTAGAAGGGGGTAAATATCTTGCTAGTTATGTAAGTTTCACCATGCTACCGCGAGACACTGCACCTTTTGTAACTCTAGTCAAGTGAAATAGAAATTCCTTTGCAAAAACTAAGTCTTTTTAGGGTGCACGTGACAAAATTTATGTTTTTCTATTCCTCAGAACAAGTTTGGAATAGAAATCTGTTTGACAACATAATTTCATTTTTTTTTAATTTCTTCAATAGATTTATATCCTAGAAACAAATTTGGAACAAAAATTAGAAGTTAAAATTTTTAACTATTATATTTTTTGGAATAAAAGTAAGAAATGAAAACTCTTATCATCGTTCACTTTCATCATTGCCCACCACCCATGGAAGGCCAAACATTCACCCCCGATCATCGAATGTTGGCCGCCACCGCTGAACATTGATCACTAGACGTCAAACACTACGACGCCGAATGCCTACCACCCATCGCAGGATGCTTGTTGTCAGCCAAACATCGGATTTTGGTCAACGCCATTGGTTGCCGGCCACTGCCACCTCTAGAAATAGAAATTTTATGTTTTATCAAACGAATCTCTATTCTAAAAAAAAAAAAAAATTGACTTATTATCAAACGCGTTTCTTTACTCATAAACTTGTCCAAGGAATATAAATTGATTTTTATTCCAGAAATTTTGTCACATGCATCCTTAACCTACTGAACACTTATGATTATTTTTGTTCCTTGGTCATATATGGTTCTTTACTAGAGTCAAATGTCTTCCAAGATGAGTCATTCAATTAATGCCGTGATTTTACGAAGATTTTCCCAACTTATTCTTGCAGGTGTGGAATCAATGGAGAGAAGGCATAACCTTAAAAGTAGTGGACCCAGCTATCATGGATTCATATTCAAGAGATCAAGTGCTTTGATGCCTACATATTTGCTTACTATGCATCCAGTAATCACCTCGACATCCAGCTTTCTTCATCCAAAGTAGATCACGCAAATTGAGCATCCCAATGAGAGCTTGAATTGGAGGAATTCGCCAATAGGATGATGCCTTCATCAACCAATGGCATGGTAGTTACTAAACTGTACCCCTAGTATTGGCGGCATAAGCAAAATCTTTCTTTATGGATAGTCTCATGGTGAGATTGTGTGGCCTTGCACCATGATTTTTAATGAACCATGAGCAGAAGTCTATGTATTTGGAGAATAAGCTCTTAATTGCTCAAATGGGGTCATGTGCATTTAAAACACATGTTATCCATCATAGTTATTATGATTCTTTTAAGTTTTTGTTACTATTTAAAGCTAAATCATAAATCTATCCATTGTAATCTTCCACATTTGTATGTTATTGTGCTTCTATAAGGCTTAATACTACACTTGTCTAGACTGAATAATGAAGTGTTCATTGACTGACCCACTAGACTGTACATTTCTTCCCTTGTGAAACTAGTTGGGCTTTAGTGTTGTTAAAACTATATTCGTAGGCAATAAGTGTTCCATCTCGAATAGGTTTTTTCTTGGGCACTGATCACCTTCAATGCAATTTGTGGGCCCTTATTGTAAAATGCAAATCTTGTCTGGCCCATCTCCATGAAATCCAAGTTGTCCACCATTACTGTGAGGCCAATTAGTTAGCAGACTTGAAGGGCTCCCTTGTAGTTTGTGGGCCCTTACTGTAAAATGCAAATCTTGTCTGGCCCATCTCCATGAAATCCAAGTTGTCCACTGTTACTGTGAGGCCAATTAGTTAGCAAACTTGAAGCACTCCCTTGTAGTTTGTGGGCCCTTATTGTAAAATGCAAATCCTGTCTAGCCCATCTCCATGAAATCCAAGTTGTCCACCATTACTGTGAGGCCAATCAGTTAGTAGACTTGAAGCACTCCCTTGTAGTTTGTTGCCTACCCCACATCAACTCTTTTAAGCAATCCTTCATTCATAAGCCTTCTTTGTTGCTTGGAAATCCTTGGTTGAATAAATGAAAGCGATCCATCACCACCCCCCCCCCAAAACCGGAAGTCTTTGTATTCTTTGATCATGTTTATAATTCAAGATGAAGTCAAAGACTATCTATTTGCCTTGTGAATGCACTTTCTCTAATGAAATCAAGAATACATTTATTGTAATCGTGTCTTTTGAGTTCTTTGATCAATTGATTTAAGTTTTAGTTAATTGTCACGGTATTTAAATTATATTAGCTCTATCAATATCTTATCATGCGGTTGACCGGGATAAACGTTTGATAATTATCTTTCTCCAACAATTTTTGGCCGATGGGTGTCGCGACCTTTTTTTTTTTTTTTTTTTTCTGGCGCCCGCAAAAAGGGTACATGCGCCTAAGGGAGACTAATGGCTCGGCCAAAATTAGTTCGCCCGGACTCTCCCAAGTCCACCAATTCACGACTTTAATAGTATAAGTTTTTAACTTGCAAGTTAATTTTTAAGATGGAGTCGCCACTAATCAATTTGGGGTGGGTTGATTAGAAACCCAAGCGAAGTATCGGGAGAAATACTCACTTCTACGCAACCAGAGAAATTAGGATCGGGGACTTGATTACACTAGTTAATCACCAATGCCCTTTTGGTACCTAATCTTGTTTAAACCCCGAGGTTTTTTGGATACTCGAGGGATTTTCCATGCATTTTTGGGTAGAAAAACATTTTTGAGTCTTTTCCTAATTTTTTTGGACATAAAAGGGATTTTTGGATTTTTTCGGTATTTTTTGGAAAAATACAAGTCTTTTTGGCATTTTCATGAATTTTTCGAAAATATGGAATATTTTTGATTTTTTTTATTTTCGGAAAATAAAATATTTTTAAATATTTTTTTCGTTTTTTGGAAATTAAAATATTTTTAATATTTTTCGAAAATAAATTATATTTTTTGATTTTTTGGAAAATAAATTATTATTTATTTATTTATTAAAAATATTATTTAAAATTAAATTTTTAAAAAAGGGCCAACCCGAACGCGGGCCCGACTCAGATTTTTTCTCCCTTTTTTTTAAAAAAAAAAAATGAAATGCGTCGTGGCCGGGTGTTTGGGGACGGCCGGCCTGGCCCGAAAAACCAGCTCTGTGACCCAACTCCCCGGCAAACCCTACCTGACCCGGCTCCGATTTGCGACCTGACCTCCGCAGCCCCTAGAATTTGCGGAATCCCTACCCAGTCCCCGATTCGGGTCCGACCTGATAACCCGGGGTCGCAACCCAGAAAATCGGGAACCCTAGGGTTTTTGAATCGCGGCGCCGAGAAGGGAGAGGACCAAGGTGCAACGGCGACGACGATGGCGACGGCGATGATAGCGATGGCTGGGCTACAGAGAGGGAAAGGACGACGGCGATGACAACGGCGATAGCCGTTACCTAGCGACGGCGCGACGACGGCGGTGGTACCCACGCGGACCTCCTCCAGCTTCTCTCTCTCTCTCTCGGATTCGCTCTTCGAGCTCCCCGAAATCTCTCGGGGACCCCTCTGAGCTCACCACACCACGGCCGGCCCTGCACTCGAGCTCCCCGAAGTCTCTCAGGGACCCTGAGCTTCGGCTGGCCTCTCTCTCTTCGTGATCTCTGCCCCCTCCGACGACGGAAATGGGGGCCTATTTATAGGCCGAGGGGCGGTCGGTTGACAGAGTTCGACCATCAGTCGCCGCGGCCTTTGCTAGCTGAACCGGCGTCCCATCCGACGCCAGCTGCCCCCTTGCTCCCTGTCCCGTCGCTGCTCGTGCTCTTCGCTCCACGTGCATCACTGTTTCTTTCTCCAGATCAGGCGTTGCGTCTCCAGCGCGTGAATTGTAGAGGCGCCGATGAAGGAGACGACCGAAGGGGGGTTGGGCCTTGCGCTTGGGCTGTGGAGGCCCACAGAGGAGGGGCTGCTGCTTTTATGTTTTTCTGCTTCTTTTCCGTTTTTTTTTTTCGTTTCTTTTCCTTTGTTTTGTCGTTTTTATATGTTTTTCTATATATTATTTATCCGAAAAGACAAACTAAAATAAAAAATTAATTAATAAAATAAACCTAAATAAAATTAAGGCGTCAACAGCTGTCCCTATTTGTAGGTGAGCTCGCAGAGGTTGCACTCAAAGACAAACTAATGCCTAAATTTTATCCATACATGCGTATCAGATTATATTTTATTTGGGACCTATTATTCTATGCAGAAAAAGAGCAATATAACTTTTCATATACTAAGACAGATAAGAAGATACCTGCAGTTATTTACCGGGAGTGAGTGAGATAGGGTGTGAACCCCGAGTTTGGCAAGTATCAAGGCATCATCTTACCTAGTGATATGAGGAGGTTGCTTTTCTAGGACTCGAACCATTCTTCGGTCGCCTGTTAAAACAATCGATAATTTGTCTAGGACCCGAATCTTTCTTCAGTCGTCTTGACGGGAAATTGCTTCTCCAGGACCTAAACCATTCTTCGGTTGCCTGTTAAAACAATCAATGATTTGTCTAGGACCCGAACCTTTCTTCGGTCGCCTTGACAGGAAATTGCTCATCCAGGACCTCAACCATTCTTCGGTCGCTGTGACGGGAAATTTCTTGTCTAGGACCCGAACCATTATTCGGTCACCTATTAAAACAATCAATGATTTGTCTAGGACCTGAACCTTTCTTCGGTGGCCTTGACGGGACATTGCTCCTCCAGGACTCGAACCATTCTTCGGTTGCTGTGACGGGAAATTGCTTCTCCAGGACTCGAACCATTCTTCGGTCACCTATTAAAACAATCAAAGATTTGTCTAAGACCCGAGCCTTTCTTTGGTCGCCTTAACAGGAAATTGCTCCTCCAGGACCTGAACCATTCTTCGGTCGCCTGTTGAAGAAATTAGTGGTTTGTCTCGGACCCGAACCATTCTTCAGTCGTCGTGACGGGAAATTGCTTCTCCAGGACCCGGACCATTCTTCGGTCACCTGTTAAAACAATCAATGATTTGTCTAGGACCCGAACCTTTCTTCGGTCGCCTTGACTGGAAATTGCTCCTCTAGGACCCGAACCATTCTTCGGTCGCCTGTTGGAGCAATTAGTGATTTGTCTCGGACCCAAACCATTCTTCGGTCGCCTGTTACAACAATCAATGATTTATCTAAGACTCGAACCTTTCTTCGGTCGCCTTGACGAGAAATTGCTCCTCCAGGGCCCGAACCATTCTTTGGTCGCCTGTTAAAACAATCAATAATTGGTCTAAGACCCGAACATTTTCTTCGGTCGCCTTGACAGGAGATGCACCGACCTTTCTTGGGGTATTTCATTTGTGGGTGCCTGATTTGTATCGAGGACACCAGTTGGTACCCCACCTTTCTCAGGAGATGCGCCGAGCTTTCTCAGGGCATCTATTTCGTGGGGGTGTTTGACCTCTGTCAAAGACAATAGCTGATACTCGACTTTTCTCGGAAGGATGTGCCGACCTTTCAGGGCATCGATTCTAGAAGATACCTGGACATTCACAAGCATATCAAAGAGTACCTAGATATTCACAAGTACTAACCTGAAGGATATTTGGGCCTTTACTGGCGTCAAAATGGGTATTTGACTGACCATTGGCATTGAAGGGGTACTTGGATGATCACAAGTATGAATTCTTGGGGGATACTTGGACATTCACAGGTATCGAAGAGGTACTGGATAATTGGAAATATTGAGAACATACCTTAGATATTTGTGAAGGTGTCCCACCTCCTGGCAATTGAGAAATATCGAGGGCGTACCTGGGATATTTGTGAAGGTCTCTCACCTCTTGGTAATGGGAATATCGAGGGCGTACCCCGCATATTCGTGAAGGTCTCTCACCTTCTAGTAATTGGGAATATCAAGCGCATACCTGAGATATTCATGAAGGTCTCTCACCTCATGGAAATGGGAATATCGAGGGTGTGCCCCGCATATTCGTAAAAGTCTCTCACCTCCTGGTAATGGGAATATCGAGGGCATACCTGAGATATTCATGAAGGTCTCTCACCTCCTGGTAATGGGAATATCAAGGGCGTGCCCCGCATATTCGTGAAGGTCTCTCACCTCTTGGTAATGGGAATATCGAGGGCGTGCCCCGCATATTCGTGAAGGTCTCTCACCTCCTGGTAATGGGAATATCGAGGGCGTGCCCCGCATATTCGTAAAAGTCTCTCATCTCCTGGTAATGGGAATATCGAGGGCGTGCCCCGCATATTCGTGAAGGTCTCTTACCTCCTGGTAATTGGAATATCAAGGGCGTGCCCCGCATATTCATGAAAGTCTCTCACCTTCTGGTAATTGGAATATCGAGGGCGTACCTGAGATATTCGTGAAGGTCTCTCACCTCCTGGTAATTGGGAATATTAAGAGCGTACCTGAGACATTCGTGAAGATCTCTCATCTCCTGGTAATTGAAAATATCGAGGGCGTACCTGAGATATTCGTGAAAGTCACTCACCTCCTGGTAATTGGGAATATCGAGGGCGTACCTGAGATATTCGTGAAGGTCACTCACCTCCTGGTAATTGGGAATATCGAGGGCGTACCTGAGATATTCGTGAACGTCTCTCACATCCTGGTAATTGGGAATATCGAGGCCGTACATGAGATATTCGTGAAGGTCTCTCACCTCCTGGTAATGGGAATATCGAGGGCATGTCCTGCATATTCATGAAGGTCTCTCACCTCCTAATATGAAAAACTTAAATGTGGTATGAGGCTTACTTGGATTGCCGTAGGCACTTAAAAGGGGTGAAACACCTGGATAGCCACAGGTGTACAAAGTA
The DNA here is from genome assembly GCA_017140395.1 of Eucalyptus lansdowneana. NCBI lineage: Eukaryota > Viridiplantae > Streptophyta > Magnoliopsida > Myrtales > Myrtaceae > Eucalyptus > Eucalyptus lansdowneana. The sequence goes on from CM029487.1 coordinate 67,744,286, forward strand.
CTGGAATACTTGGATGAACACAAGTATTTAATGATATGATCTGGGACCACTCAGGCTGGTCCAAGTGCTAGAAAGCATACCTGGATGGCGGTGCCAAGCAAAGCAATGGAATGCTTGAATAGCTGCTATATTATTTGGGGACAACTCGGGCAGGTTGAGTGTCATGAAAAGGAAGTACCTGAATAACGGTGGGTACTTGACGATATGGGGATATCTAGACAGCAATAGGTATTCCAAGAGATACTTGGTCAGTCATAAGTATCAATACTCTGGGGATAACTCGAATAGGTCGAGTGTCAGGAAAAAGTAGTATTCAAACGGTGGCCGGTACTCAAAGACAATAGGGATACCTATACAGCAGTAGGTATTCAACGATAAAGGGATACTTGGTTAGTTACAAGTATCAATAATCTAGGGACAACTCGAATAGGTTGAGTGTCAGGAAAATGAAGTACCTGGCAAGTGGTGGGTACTCAAAGACAAGGGGATATTAAGACAGTTGCAAGCACCCAAACTCAAGGGACAACTCGAATAGGTCGAGTGTGAAGAAGAGAGTACCTGGACAGTGGTGGGTACTTTAAGACAAATGGGGATAAGGATATACTTACCTGACAATATCTCTGATCTTTGAGAGTATGTTTGCTATTTGCACAATATGCACACATGATTGTATATGCTGTAAATTTATGAGTTCAAATGAGATTCATGTATGATAATTTTGTCAATTTTGCATCATCTGATTTCCACTGTGGAAGATTTTGAAAGACAACATTCATTTAGAATGTAGATGTCTTGAGCATGCTAGATGAGGGACTTTCATTCTAAAAGGACTTTCCACTCACTCTCACAGAAAAGGCTATCCTCACCATTGATGCATGATTTATAAGGACCACACTATCTCACTGTCATCATGTCAACAGGGGTCCGAGTATTCTCGTAAATGGTACGACTTTACTAATGTGAGAGGTCTTTGTCAAAACTATGATGAAGTCTTGGTCAGCGGCTCACCAAAGGGGACCATCAAGGTCAAGGCTTATGAACGAAGTGTTGCACGATCATCTCCGGGTTTGCAAGTCAAGAATCCTGCGAAAAGAGATAGAGTAATCTTGCTCGTACTTCTTCGAGCGATGCTTATATACGCATGAAACCCTACGTTAATTCAAGTGCCCTAGTTTGAAGAGACTTTTACAATGGGAATGTAATGTAGACTTGGCTCACATGTAAGAGGGTGAGATTTGGTGACTGTCTTGGCATTTGTCATTGGTCTTTCTTCTCACTGTTAGATAGAGGTTCTACGAACCACAACAGCAACTTTTTCTTGGTTGTATTTTTGACTGGGGGCATTGGCCTTACTTTTACCAGGCATACTGCTTTTTTCATGCCCCTATTTTTTTATCCAAACTTTTCATTTATGGGCATTGACCTTACTTTTACCAGGTAAACTACTTTGTTATGCCCCTACTTTTTCATTCTTGTCATTAGAGGAACAAGCCTAGGCAGGTCCAATCATGACACTGTTGTTAGACTCTTGAGTCTTCGTCTTCAGCTAGCGCTCCGAGCTACGTTGCTTAAATGGTAGTAATGTTTGTTTTGCCTTCACGTGATGGTGAAATTACAGACTCAATTGGGTTGTACAATGAATACAAGTGCAGAAAAAATTGCTCTTCGTCATTCTATGGCACTTAAATTAACGCGCGTGTTCATATGCAATAAAGACACCCGAAGATTGATGCAACTGCAAGCAAGAAAATTTCTATCTCCCTTCTCACCTTGTGATGCTGCTTTGCCTCCGCTCTGCCCCAATGTGGGATGGTTCTTGATAGGGGTATGAGAGAAGCTTCACCAATGTATGGGGCTCAATGGGGTGAGCGATGGAATGCCTCTCACTATTTTGGTTATCGTACCATTCGTGAGGTAACTCTTTACCCTGCAGCCATGGAATCTTCTGCACTCATCTCACAAGTGTATAGATGGGGGGGGGGGATTGTGTGTAGGATATGGCTTGCCTTTCATCATTCTGACGCACCTCATCTAGCATGCTCAATCAATCTTGTATTCTTCACTTAGCTGCTAATAATCCTCCACAGAATCAATGATCTAGACAGACAAAATCATCATGCAAAAATCCATTTGGAAAAGGCATGCAGCATTTTAAACATGAGAGAGTTTGTACTCTCAAAACAAATGAATGGTTTTTGCTCAAAAAGGCCTTGTTGGCAGCTTTAAGGGTCAATAGAATGGTGTTTCCAAATATGTTAAATCTTGAATACTAAAAGGGTTATTCACAAAGGGATGTCTATGATTGTTCCTATTGATTATAAATATGACACATGAATGATCAGCTAAGGATTGAGAATCTGATCGGGCATCTTTGCTTTTGCCCCTTTCATTGATTTGTTTTCCGCATCTTTGACGGTTAGGTGATCTTATAAAAGACAAGAGAAAGCATGTTAGTCACAAATTCTCTCAGAAGTCGAACAACTAGGAACGATACAACATTACCCTTCATTGGTGTTCGATTGATTGGATAGACCTGAGGCATCATGAGGATATGAAGTCCTGCACTCTTCACTCCGTTAGGTCACCACTTGGCTAAAGCGTCAGTGGTGACCGTAAAGGCGCTCCTTTTTTCATTTAACCGAACCAGATTCTAGACAACACATCATTTTACATGAAGTAAGGTGAATTCAATACGAGTCACTTGATTGGCCTAAATTAACCATTAAGCTTTGTTCTTGAATCCCGATGCTTCCTGTCAATAGGAGAAAATATGTCAAAAGTGAGTTCAAGTAGTGGGAGTATTGGAGACGATACCAAATTATCTTTCCCCAAAGTTTGTCTATGCTAGCTCCTAAAGATATTTGAATGTCGATGATGGCCTTTTTATCTTGGCATAGTTCAATGTTTCCTTCAATTGGCCTTTCTCATTTGTGATTATGTATGCATGATTGCTGGTCATTGATTCATCTTCAACGCCTTCCTTCTGTGGAATTTCTCCTTCTGTTTTTAACTATAGCATCATTGGGCAAAATTCATGTACCTCAAGCTTCCATGGAATTTGAGATAAAAAATCTCAAGCTTTCTGATGGCAATTACTCTTTGGAAGAATATGCGTCTGGAGTGAAGCTTCTAGATTCCAAAGACATTATCCAAGGTGTGGGGCTATAGATCGCCTTGACTATTTGGATTTTCTCCCTGTTGACAGTAATCACTTTAAAGGAAGAGAAAGAACTTCTTCCTTATGTTTCTGAGCTCGTTGAAGTTAAAACTGTAACATCTAGCTGTTTGGGCGCGTCGTGCTACAAAATAGTCCTTTGGCTTAGGATGGAGCTAGGCAGTAGTGAGGCATGTCATGGATGCTTCGATTTCAACTGTATGCATATACCTATTACGTCTCACCTTTTGTATCCTGTAAATGGAAGAGAGGGGTTGTCATTCTCAATATCATGTTAAGGGAATAAGACTTACCATTTTTTGAAACGCGATGCTCCTTTCTGTTTGCCCCCGCTTTCTTGAAAATGTGTTCTCGAGTTTGGTCTGTTCACACGATGTGCTAGTTTCAAATACCTTTTGTCACACTAAATCAAAGGAGATGATGTTCTAAAACATAAAGCTAGAGGGTTAGAAAGACAAACGTGCTTAAATTTAAATTTATTTTCAAAATACGTCTTTGGGGAGAAAAAGCATGAGGAAGTCCAACCCTCAGTATTCTCCTTGGATGATATTTTCTTTTCATGGTTGGATAACATCACTGGGCTAGTTTTGGAGTATCGCATCATGCTCTTACAACAAAATATTAGAACTATACAATAGAGTACTTGGAATGAAAAATACAACGGTAGCACACTAGACAAGATAAGAAACATGAAATTATAAAAATAAGTAAAACCCATGAAAACTCATGTGTAAAGGAGTGCTTTGATAGTGTTGATTCTAAAATCAAGCGCCTTTGAGTTCCTTGCCTCCAGTATACTTGAAGTATTCGCATAAGAGGACCACTTCATTGAAGCTATGGAAGTGTAACCCATGCAACCAACAACGATGCTTGCGAGGTAAAGCCCCTATGAACAGCTTTATCATTTCTTCTTTGACCAGCTGAGGGTAAGTTTGCATCATAAAAGCCTCCCATCTCCTTGCATATGCTCGGAAATCCTCCATTGGTTTTCTTTTGAAGTGAAGCAAGTTCTGACAAGGCACTTCAGTCCCAATTTGGCTTTGATACTGAAGCAAGAATGCAGAAGATAGCTCATTCCAATCTCTCATGAGGTAGATATCTGCTGTGATAAACCATTGTAATGCAGACCCCGTAAGACTTTCTTGAAAGGCTTGAGTTGTGAATGACATCGGGCCATGGTACCGACTCATTTCAGCATGGAGGTACTGCAAGTGGGCCACGGGGCAAGTCGTGTTGTTATACTTGCGGAGATTGGGTATCCATATTTCTATGGGGGTCATGATCCTACCAGGGCAAGACAAGCCTAGTATGTCTTGGTTAGGCCACTAGTTTTCCCACTGCATATTCATTGTAATGGTGAATTTTTCTATTTTAGGGAAGTTGGACTCTACCGAAATTACCCCATTGCTTTCTTCTGGGTTAAAATTTCTGTATGAGGATGAAGTATTGAGGCTATACTCATGGTCAAAGGACGAGCTTAGTACTTCATTAGGATCGTAGTGGATAAAGACGTATCCTTCCTCTTATGACGGGCCTTCATCCCCGGGTGAGAGTAAGAAACAGTTATATGATGAATCGTCAGTTTCATTGTCGAAATAACGCTGGAAGTCCTTAGGATTGTATTCTAGGGCCGAGAAGTCTTCAGGGTTGTACTCTAGAGGATGGTAGCCTTCAAAGCTGTATTCTTGGGAATGCTCGAAGCTTTGGTGCGATGGCTCGTTGGCAGATGCTGAATTGACTTGCTTAGGCTTTCTTTTCTTAGCTTCTAGTCCAGACCTTTTGAGTAAGGCCTTTCGTTTTGCCAGCTTGTTTAGAGTTTCACTGTCTGATTCACTTTCCAGGTTGATAGGGGTTGATATTCTTTGGACCCTAGCTCTTGGGGTAAGTTTGGGGAGTTGTCTAGTCGTGCCCCACTCTTGAACAGGTTCTGTGTCTTTGATCTCGTACAAAGGCTCCTTGCCTTTCCTAGTGGTAAATTTTCTAGTAACAGGATGTTGCTCAACTGTCCATTTATCATGCAAGGCTTCATTGACATGCTCTTCTCCTATCTCAGCGACTAATGGCTCATCGTGCTCCACGATCGTCGGCTCTTCGTAGGGCAATGTGATATCAGGGGTGATGTCAATATTATACTCTTGGTGAAAATCATGAATTAGTTCCCTCCAGTTTTTAAGGGGACTAATCTTCCTAACAATGTACCATTGCAAGGCAGGGCCAGTTAAGCTCGATTGGTACGATTGAATCATCTTTCGAACCAAGTAGGCCTGCAAGTAGGTCACTAGGCGGGAGGTATCAGCATACCTTTCGCATTCAGATGCTTTGAGTTTTTCAGGGATCTCAATGCCAACATAATTGGATAGGTCCATGGGATTCTGCTCCTGCAGCTGGCTTAACTTTTCATGATCCTTTCAAACTGTCTATGGTACTGGTTATTTTCTGACAAATTTGCGGGTGTTATGATGGTGTTTAAGGCAACTACAGACTTGGGCTCAGCTTGAGTAGATTTCATTTGTCTCGAGAGTTGTCGAAGAACAATGGACATCCGTCCTAAGCCGTCTTCAATGTTAATGAGGCGATTTTGTACATCGCTCTGATTGGGCCTTATTGCATGAGGCCATTGGCGGGCTATTGGAGGCCGGCGATTCATAATTACCTGTCGTTGCGAAAACAATGAATGAGCACGAAAGTAAACAAAGATTAACCATGGCAATGGCCTAACTACTTTTTTATTTATCAAAAGAGGATTTTATAGACCACAGACTTCTGACATCTAAAACTTGAAATTGAAATGACAGAATGAAATACTAGATATTAAACAAAAGTTCCTAAACAATGGGACAAATTTTTTTACAATATTAACACTAAGGGGCACATAATTGCCAATTTATATGCAACGGGGAGCCTTGTTCTTGCGAGGATGCCTGCTTCATTGAACTGGCTCTGAGGTATGTATCCAGTCCATTCCCAAATCCCTCTCCATGAGTTCTGCTTGCTCGTGTTGGCTGCTCTTGCTAATTGAGTGAGGGACTGACGGCTTCCATTTTGTCGGGATACGATGGTTGTGAATGTAGGACATGGAGGCGTGGTGGGCTTTTTCTTCTCCCTCAAGCCCTTCAGGTACCACGATCCTTTTGTGATGACACCTGCTCCATGTTTCCTCAATAATGTCAATCTCGAACATGTATTCAAAACTTTGATGGATGAAAAGGAGTAGAGGGACCCTCTTCTTGAAAGATGGCGGGATCTCCTGAATGGCTCCATACTGTTGTGCCACCCTATATGGGAAATGGGAAATGGCACCGGTGAGGCCGAGTAACGGAATTGGATAGCGGCGCTTGAAAGCAAAGCGAGCTCTCTTTTCATAGAACCAACCAGCACACCGTTGGAATGCCTCAGGAGCCGGGTCTCTTAAGAAGTTTATCCAATTTAAACAGCTTTGATTGGGAATGTATGGTCCTAAAACCATAAATATTTGTAATGGATTTTCGAAATCATTCATTTCAAACGATCGCATGAAGCCTTTGAATTCACTTAGATGAGAAAAGAACTAGACTTGTAAAATTTCCGGAGAGACCCGCATGATTTTTTCTGTGTTTTCTTTAAAACGATTAAAGGACAAAAATGTTTCAGTTAAAATCATGTTGGCATAATTTTGCCTCCTCGAGATCTGATCAACTATCTATGCCATCTTAGGACTTATGACATTTCTTTGATGGGGGAAAATGATGAACCCAAAAAAGGCCAGGAGGAAAATCTCGCTTTTTTGGGTCATAGGCTGATTTTGAAAACAGGCATTCATGAATTCTAGTGGGCAGGTATTATGGTTGTTTTCAAGAATTTGCCTCATAACGTGGATTTCAGTTCCTAAAAGTAATGCTAACCCACCCAACGAGATAATGCCTGTTGATGGCCTAACAAGCTTTTTCTCGAGAGGCATTCCAGTGATGATACTATATTCTTTTCGGGACGAACGGTAATTTGAATCAATTATAGGAGATGACTGACTTTGGCTTTTACGATCTCTTGGGCATACTGGTCCAATTGACCCCACCATCTAAAGAGTTCTGCTTTGGGAGTGGGAATAAACTGGATATCGCCTTCTTCCATCGCACATAAACTAGGACTCGAAAATCCTACCTTAAATTGCCATGGGCCAATAAAAAAAAGACTGAGTAAAGAAATTACTTTGCTTTTAAAGAAAAATGGCAAGCACAAAGATATGCGCATGGGACATGCGGCTCGATTTCTAACTGAGAAGGTTTATTGAGATTAAAAGGATATCTGCCCATCACAGTCTTGCGTTAGCAGCATACCCTCCTAACCTTGGCTAAGAAATTTGGGGAAAAGAAAGGCAACCTCTACATCGCAATCTCGTGTTTGAGGTCGTATCTTTCTTAACACCATCCTAGAAATCCTATGGCGGCCCAGGTCCGGTAGCCGAGTTGTGTGTGTCACGTGTAGTGTTAAAACAGTAAAGCATGCATATCAATTTATAATCACAAGACATTTTATTTAAAAAGAAAATCTAAGATACTAACCTGCACAAAAGAAAAAAAAAACCCCAAGTCAGTAAAGCATTTAAACAAAGACAAAATGGCTTAAGTTCTCAAATGTCTCCAGCAGAGTCGTGAAGCTGTCACGGCCCCCTTTTTTTTTTTTCCCGGCACCCGCAAAAAGGGTACGGGCACCTAAGGGAGGCTAATGGCTTGGCTGAAATTAGTTATGCCCGAACTCTCCCAAGTTCACAAATTCACGACTTTAATAGTCTAAGTTTTTAACATGCAAGTTAATTTTTAAGATGGAGTCGCCACTAATCAATTTGGGGTAGGTTGATTAGAAACCCAAGCAAAATATCAGGAGAAATACTCACTTTTGCGCAATCAGAGAAATTAGGATCGGGGACTTGATTACACTAGTTAATCACTAATGCCATTTTGGTACCTAATATTGTTTAAACCCTGAGGTTTTCTAGATGCTCGAGGGATTTTCCATGCATTTTTCGGTGGAAAAACATTTTTGAGTCTTTTCCTAATTTTTTTTCGGACAAAAAAGGGATTTTTGGATTTTTCAGTTTTTTTTTTGGAAAAAATACAAGTATTTTTGGCTTTTCATGATTTTTTGGAAAATATGGAATATTTTTGATTTTTTTAAATTTTTCGGAAAATAAAATATTTTTAAATATTTTTAAATATTTTTTTGGTTTTATGGAAATTAAAATATTTTTTAATATTTTTCAAAAATAAATTATATTGTTTGATTTTTTTGTAAAATAAATTATTTATTTATTTAAAATATTATTTAAAAAAAAGGGCCGACCGGGTTTGATCCGAGTTGGGTCCGACCCGTGCCGATGACTCGAATGCGGACCCGATCCCTGATCCGAGTTCGACCTGACAACCCGGGGTTGCGACCTGGAAAATTGGGAACCCTAGCATTTCCGAATCGCAGCGCCGAGGAGGGAGAGGACTGAGGTGTAGCGGCGACGACGACGGCAACGGTAGCAATGGCTGGGCTACAGAGAGAGAAAGGACGACGGCGACGACAACGACGACAGCCCGCTACCTGGCGACGGCGCGACAATGGCGGTGGTACCCACGCGGTCCTCTAGCTTCTCTCTCTCTCTCGGGTTCACTCTTCGAGCTCCCCGAAATCTCTCGGGGACCCCTCCGAGCTCACCACACCACGACCAGCCCTACACTTGAGCTCCCTGAAGTCTCTCAAGGACCCCGAGCTTCGGCTGGCCTCTCTCTCTCCGTGATCTCTGCCCCTCTTCGATGACGGAAATGGGGGCCTATTTATAGGCCGAGGGGCGGCCGGTTGACAGAGTTCGACCGTCGGTTGCCACGGCCTTCGCCGGCCAAATCAGCGTCCCATTCGACACCAGCTGCCCCCTGCTTCCTGTCCCGTCGTTGCTCGTGCTCTTCGCTCCACGTGCGTCACTATTTCTTTCTCCTGCTCCGGCGTCGCGTCTCCAGCGCGTGAATTGCAGAGGCGCCGAGGAAGGAGACGACCAAAGGAGGGCTAGGCCTTGCGCCTAGGCTGTGGAGGCCCACAGAGGAGGGGCTGCTGCTTTCTGTTTTTCTGCTTCTTTTCCGTTTTTTTTTTTCTTTTCCTTTGTTTTGTTGTTTTTATATGTTTTTTTATATATTATTTATTCGAAAAGACAAAATAAAATAAAAACTTAATTAATAAAATAAACCTAAATAAAATTAAGGCGTCAACAATGGATTTTGCAAAACCCTCACCAATTATGGCACTAATCTACAAGCCATCTATAATGAGAGTTTCAAACCAAGCTCTCCCTTTTTTGGTACAGTTTTGTCCATCACTTATCGGTTTCTTTTAGTAGTGTTAGCTCAATTACATAACTACAACAATACCTTTTTTTAGAAAGACTTTGAAAGGAAGATGGCGAAGCAAGTCGGCTCATGTTGTGGACGTGTTGTGTTCGAGTGTCGGTACATAATTTGTTCAAGCATAATATTATTGGGAATCAATTTATATCAAATACAGTAATCTTCTCCCGATATCCAGGAATTTAATTAGCTATCTGTTTCTGAATTTCCTAGCACCCACTTGACAAAAGATTCAGGTATTCAAACGTTAAAGTCTCGTGGTATGACTATACCACTGGTGATGACAGTCAGTTTTTTGGACAGCTTGTAGCCGAAGAGCCCCAAGGACTTTTAGGGCCAAGAAGGTGGTCCTAAAAGTCTTGGCCCTAAAAGTCAAATTACATATTAAGTCAAATTATTCCTTATTGCCAGCTTTGCATTTCTACGCAACGGGTCATGCACGGTGTCTCCTAGACAAAACAAATGCAGGAGTGAGATGATATCTTCTGTTACCTTCTCTTTCCCTTTACACCCACAATAGTTTCCTTTCTCAAACACAAGCATGGGGAAGTTTCCAAGGTAAACATAGATCTCTCTCCCTCTTGTGGAAATCGTGTGAGCTCAGGATTGACCGTCCTTTTTCCGAGCTAATGGTACAGTTTGCCAAGTATTTTACTTTAAATATAGATTCAATTTTATACAAAGTTGGTGACACTGATGTAAGCCTTGTAGAATCTTTAATTATTTGGTTTTGAGATTTTCCTTTTTAACGACAAGAAGCTCCCTTTTAATTTTGCAAATCAAAAACCCTTTGGGAACCAAGTTGGCTCTATACATCTCCAAATTCTAAACCACTGAGCCAACATTATGGGGTTTTGTTTTAGGAAAATATTAGACTTACTAAGATTAGTTTATACACTTAATTTTTTACATGAGGTATTGGGCCATTATTGATTGTTGTATTCAACAGATTATTTAGAGGATCACTCATAATCGTACATATCTCCTAGTAAAACAGTTTTGTAAGCCTTTTTTTTTATGTCGAAGTTTTGTAACCTAATTTTAATAAATCTAACTCTGTGGCTTGAGGGTTTAAGTTGTCGACACATATTACTTTTCAACTTTTGATTTTATTTGGTCAATAGAGACAATCGTTGGAAAATTTGTTTTCATTGTGGCACTATGGATTCAAGTATTACATTCCCAATTGACATAGCAAGTTAGCAAGACGCACCTGTCAAGAAACTTCATTAGATAATTTCGGTTTCTTGTTTATTTTGGGCCATCACTGATACTCACATTTCTATTTCCTTGTTGTAAACTAAAATTGAAAGCTATGCATTGAGATTTTGCCTTAAGGATGAAAATTAGAAAAGAGAACTGTTTGTAATAAGAGCCTATTAACCTAGCGGTACTGTTATGCTATATTTGTAACGGCGCACTTGTGGGACTCATCTTTTACATGAGTGAGTATAAAGCTTCCAAAGTAAATTGCCAAAATTGGCATTTATTGCTGTAAAACCACAAAAGCCAAACCCTTTAAAAGAATAACAAAAAACAGAATCTTATCATTTAGCTCGGTATTAAAAACCTATAGGGAACAAAAAATCAATGTAAACCTAGGTTTTCACATTTAATTTAGGTTTCGGTTGCTAGTCTCACCAAGGTCTCAAATTAGTAGCACACGCTTTCGAACGGGGCATTAGGTGATCATGACTATTGACTAGAGCAAATTGATGCTAAACGAGCACTCGCTCCTCACTTGCTCTCAATGCCGACGTGGCCTTCGCATCGTAGTTTGACTTTTGTTGCTATGCCTGGCTTTTGTGATTTGTCAATCAATAGCTTGATTATTATCGTATTTTGTCAACTTTGCATAACTTTTCCAAAAGAATTTTCTCGTATATACGAAACCATTTGAAGATCAAATTATTAGAGCACTTTTCCATCACTTTCTCCTGTCACTCATAAAAGAACTTCATGTCCCTGAGGATCGTCTACACTACACTGGTCTACAAATTACTACAAATTAGAAAATGATCGTAAATGACTGGGAGCTACTCTATGATGAAGTAATTCTATATCCCTCAGAGCAGATAATCCGAAACCTGCACACAAGTGTTCTGTCATTTCGTGTTAATTGTAGGGTAAAAACATCGTCACATTGCATTGTAATTTGTTATAAGTCTTTTTCCGAGCCAAACAAGCTAGTTCACGTCCTGAACTCAATCAGTGTTGCAAGTATTTCCATTGGCATTAGGAGGTGACTACCTGTAAAAGTTGTTCGGAAATTTTTCATGCAAATCACTTATACACACGTAAATGCATTACGTGAAGTAGCAATTATGTGTACCTCCGTCGGAGATTTTAGCCGTGGCCTACAAGGAGCTGTACTAGGTCAACAAACTTGTCCAATTGGATCCAATACTTTTCCTCACGTAAAATCAAGGAAAGTTCGAATAGTTTCCATGGCAATGAGTACATATGAACCTAGTCAAAGCGCTCTCCGTCGCCATCGCCATCACTTGAAACTGAGATATTGGAGTTACATGTTATCTTGACTTTTGTTGGTCAAGTCTCCCCAGTCAATAAGAGAACGCAAATCACGCAATCGACCATGTCAGTGAGTGCTGTACGAGGCCAAAAAGGTGACCATCCTCACCGTTCATCTTCTCTTTGCCTCGCCTGAGTATTGATGGCCAAACCAATAGCAAAGTATTGACGATTTTTCGGTGAATCCAATGTAGTGTGAGCATAGACCAAAATTCAGAGTGTGTTCACTATTTTGAGTCCTAGATTTCAAGAAGTGTCATCATTATCTTCCAATGTTTTTCGATCAGTGAATGCTGCAAAATCAACACAAAATCTTAGATCCCCCATCTCTCTCTCTCTCCAACTCAACCGTGGATCACACGGCCCTCACCTCATCGTCGTGGCTCGCCAATAGGGGCAATCGCTTCCCATTGGATGGGCCTATCTTTCCCCGAGCTTGCCTCTCTATCACAAAAGGAGGAGGGCGGTGATATTACCTGTGGAACTGAGGAAGAAGCGAAGAAAAACATAAACGAGAAAGAAAGGAAATGAAGAAAAAAAGGTATAGCTGGGAAGATTAAGTTCAGACCTTTCTTTTCTGTGTTAATATGTCATCTTCTCAATGTAGTAAACTTAAAATGTCAAACTACACTCATCATAAAAGAAAAAAAATAATGTCAATTTACTTTAATTTTAGAGAATTTTAATCCGTAATAAAATTTAGTTGCATGTGAAGTTCATTCATAAATAAAAATTAGCAAGATGCCCGGGCAATCAGAGGATCTTAATCCGTAAATTTCGGGGCACCTAACAACTTTTTTTCAGAAAGGCACGTCCTTAGTTGGAAAAAGGAATCGGAAACAAGACTTCCTACATTTTTTCAGTGCGAAGATTAGAATGAAGATTCCTCTCTCTCTCTCTCTCTCTCTCTCTCTCTCTCTCTCTCTCTCTCATTTCCAATTATGCCTCCATCCTCGGACTTTCTTTCTCAAGTCTCCGCTTGAGATGACGACCAAAGAGTCCAACAGAGTGGGCATTATTCTGCTTTGGAAAAACGTAAGATAATGTAATTGACCTGCGTCAGTGACGGGACCATTGATCCCGAGGCTTATGCTTCCTTCACCAGGAGGAGAAGGAGGATACGTTTGCTTGAAATGGTGTATTTCTTATTTGGTAAATCTCGAATAAGACAGGGCAAATTAATTGGTAATTCAAGATCAAATTAAGAGGAAAAGAAAATTATAAAGAGAATCTCACTATTAATCGAAGCCACTTAGGATTGGACCACTATGGCATGGCTGGCTAAGGCCAATGACAACCACATAGTTTCACTTGGTGATCCCGGCATGGTGGTCGCCCAACGCTTAACACTTGATAAGGATAGGGATGTCAGAAAGGAATCATATGAGTACCAGTTGTTGTGATTTCAAGGCTTGATCAAGTCCTTGAATCCTTAATCTGTGGTTCATAAGAGTAAAGTAATTCACTCATTACTTTACTTGGATATCCAATCAACTCACCAAAAATTGATTAGTAAAGAGTTTTAATTGAAATAATTCTGCATGTTAAGAACTTTGACCATAAGAACAATTCGGTGCTGGAATCCTTTTCGGTTTCTGATAGAATCCCAATGTCAAGCACGTATGATTGAGAAACATCAACTTGGGTGGCCTTCTAGAGATGAAACAGCGACAGTTCGTGTATGATCGATTAAAGAGGGCAATATCTCAAGCAAATTAGGTTAGAGTGAAACGTTTCGAGGGGGTTTGATCTTTCTTCACACCGATTGACGGTTGCATCGAATTGTACGAGTCAATTTTAATATTGCAAATTTATCACTATCATTACCATCATTTTGATGGAAAATTCAAAGCTATAAGAGCCACTCTCTCTCTCTCTCTCTCTCTCTCTCTCTCTCTCTCTACAACGACATCACTTGGATACATCATACATGTTTCGACTTGTCTTTCTTCCAGTCTTCACGTTGGAGCCAAAGAAGAATGCAACTCGCGCAATTTCCTTAATGTTTCATTTTGACTTTTGGGGAAATCTCTCTCCTGTCGATTTAACGTTGTGGAATGGACTTTAATGTTTTATTCTGACTTTTAATATCGATTTAACGTTGTGGAATGCACTATAATATTTTATTTTGACTTTAGGGAAATCTTTCACGGGTTTTAAACATTGTCTGAGCTATTGTATATAATTAAAACTTAGAAAATACTGACAGTATTTAAGTGACTTGAGTATAGTTATTTTTGTTGTATCGCTTGATATATAGTGAAATTTTTTATTGCACTTAGATAATCTGATATTTAGTTTATTTTCTCATTTACTATTTGATCATTTGTTTCCTCAACAAAACTTATATTATCTTAATTAATTATAGACTTCACAACTCATTGACCTAAACTTACAAGTGAATGTGAATCTTAGTAAATATGTCATTGATGGGATTGGATTTCACCACTTTCTTGATGATCTCTCCATATATTTAGAGAAAGAGCCTCGTTGGACTTGGAACAAAGGAGAAAATTATCGACAGATTTTTCTCTCTATTTTGTTTTTTGCTTTAAATTTTCCACGGATTCAAATCGGATTGTTTTCTCAATAAAAACTCACATCACAGTTCTCATTTTATTAATCTCATTTATTTTTTATATTTCACCAATCTAATATGTTATAAACTCAAAAAGGAACCAAATAGCGTATAGAACAAGAGCTTGCAAAATCCAGAATCGGCGAGATTAGACTATTTGCGAAGTCGCCCCCAAAAGTAAAATCCCACCTTGATCCTCCATGGTTGGCTCATCGCCCTGTCCCATTGGCAGCGCAAAGATTTCAGTCGGGACGGTGTGGGACTGATTCTTCGCACCACAAGTGGTCTTAGATTTTTTGCTTTCTATTCATCTAATTAATTAAAATACGAGGGGTCTCCCAACTTCACATCCATCGTAAAGTGATACAAGACTTGTCGATGGAGACGTAGCGATCAAGTGCGTAGAACGTGTAGAATTGACAATTCAAACATTGTTGCTCCGCCGTCTCCCTCTCTCCCTACTTTTTCTTCTTCTTCTTCAAAACTTTTCAGTACTGGACTGGCGGCCGAATATCTGTATCATTATTGCCCAAACAGCATCCTCTTCACTCCGAACTCCGCCTACCAGTCCAACCTCGACGCCCTCCTCTCTTCCCTCGCTTTCGCCGCCTCCAACCGACGTGGCCTTCGTATCGTAGTTTGACTTTGCTGCGATGCCTGGTTTTTGTAATTTGTCAATCAATAGCTTGATTATTATCGTATTTTCTCGACTTTGCATAACTTTTCCAAAAGAATTTTCTTGTATATACGAAACCATTTGAAAATCAATTTATTAGAGCACTTTTCCGTCACTTTTTCCTGTCACTCATAAAAGAACTTCATGCCCCTGGGGATCCTCTACACTACGCTGGTCTACGAATTACTACATACTTAGAAAAGGATAGTAAATGACAGGGAGCTACTCTAGAATGAAGTAATTCTATGTCCCTCATAGTGTTCTGTCATTTCATGCCAATTGTAGGGTAAAAACATCATCGCATTTTGCATTAATTTTTCATTAGTCTTTTTCCAAGCGGAACAAACTAGTTCACATCCTTGATTCAATTGGCGTTGCAAGTATTTCCATTGGCATCAAGAGGTGACTAGCTTTAAAAGTTGTTCGCCAATTTTTCGTGTAGATCACTTATACACACGCAAATGCATTACATGAAGCAGCAGTAATGTGTACTTCTGTCGAAGATTACAAGGAGTTGTACTAGGTCAACAAACTTGTCCAGTTGGATCCAATACACTTCCTCACATAAAATCAAGGAAAGTACAAATAGTTTCCATGGCAACGAGTACACATGAACCAAGTTGGATCTATACATCTCCAAATTCTAAACCACAGAGCAAACATTATGGGGTTTTGTTTTAGGAAAATATTAGACTTACTAAGATTAGTTTTTACAATTATTTTTTTAAATGAGGTATCGGGCCACTATTGATTCTTTTATACAACGGATCACTCACAATCGTACATATCTCCTAGAAAAACAGTTTTGTAAACTAATTTTTTTTGGTTGATCCAAAGTTTTTCAATCAATGAATGCAGCAAAATTGACACAAAATCTTAGATCCCTGTCGCGACCTACCCCTCGGGGGAAGGAATAGGTTTAGGGGTATTGCCTAAAGAACGGGCCTAACGCCCATGATTAGACGCGAGCTCTCCCAAGCCCATATCCCACGTGACATTAGAGTATTTTTAAGAATTTTGCAATAGGGAGTCGCCACCAGCCTATTGAGGTCAGCTAGAAACCAAGTGAGGCACGGGAGTATGCCACACTTCCTAAGCAACCAGTGAATCTAGAGTCGGGGACTTGATTACACTAATTGTTTAATTAGTACCCTTTCGGTACCTAATCTTGTTCATTTTAACAAAATGATTTTTTTTTTTGGCAGGCAACTTGGAATGATTTTAGTGGACGTGACCATGCGGGTGCACAATCATTGAAGTAACAATCATAGTTACCGAATTCCTAATTGCAGTAAAATTAAACACGTGCAATTAAACATAACAAAATATGTGAACTAAACATGCAATATAATCAATATACGAGTAAATAAATGTCTAATTACACTAAAAAGGCAATACATGGCAATTCCTAACCAAACCCTACCATTTTTGGATTTTCGAATTTTTTTTTTAAATTTTAATTTTTTTTTTAATTTTAAATTTTTATAAATTAATAATTTTTTCTCTTCTTCTTTTTTTTTGGGGCCAAACTGGGTCGGGTCCGGCCTAGTCGGTACGGGTTGGGTCCGGTCTCCGATGGGACCCAGGTTCGGTTCGGCAGGCCCAAGTGGGCCCGAAACTTGGGCCTAGTCCGGCGCGCGGCAGCTCGGCGAGACGGGGCACGGCAATGACTGGCAAAGACAGGGCCAGGAGCAGCAGAGCAGAGGCACGGGCCAGTGTCGGGCAGGAGGGCGGCGGCTCGACTCGGACGGGTTGAGGCGGCGAGGCCTCCTCTCTCCTTAAGCTCCCTCTCTCTCTCTCTCTCTTCCTTTTGGTTTCTCTCCCTCTGCTCCTTGGTCTCAGCGTTGAGACTACATTGTAGCAGATGGTGGTGGCCTGTGGGTGACAGCGACTCAACGGTGATCTGGTGCAGTGACGACAACGACGTCGGGGACAGCGGTGCAAGCTCGCAGGTGAAGTAGTGGTGAGAGCTCACGGTCGAGGAGGAACTCCAGTGGTTGGTGGAACGGCGGCGGACTCAGGTGGAGCCGTAGCGACGTGAGGAGGCTCAGACAGCGTCGGAGACCCCCCCCCTTTTTCCTCTCTCGTTCTCTATTTCTTCTCTTCTCCACCCCTCCCGTGTTTTTTTGTGTTTGGTTTCCTCTAGCCTCTGTTTCTGTTATGTTCCCCTCCTTCTAGGATTTCACCGTGAAGATGGAGGAGGGAGAAGGCGGTATGGGCCGGGCCAAGCCAAATCCACCCCGGCCCCTTCCACATTTTCACTTTTCTCCTTTTTTTTTATTTTGTTGTTTTTGTTGTTTGTTGTTTGTTTTTGTTTTTTTTTTCTATTTTTTTTAGCAACTAATTCCTAATTTTATACACGATTAAATCCTAAATAAAAATGTAAAGTTTAGGTGTCAACAATCCCCATCTCTCTCTCCACCTCAACTATGGATCACACGGCCCTCACCTCATTGTCGTGCCTTGCCACTGGTAGCAATTACTTCCCATTGGATTGGCCTATCTTTCCCGAGCTTGCCTCTCTATCACAAAAGGAGGAGGGCGGTCATATTACCTGTGGAACAAAGGAAGAAGCGATATACATATATATATATATATATATATAAACGGGAAAGAAAAGGAAATAAAGAAAAAAAAAGGTATAAATGGGAAGATTAAGGTTCAGACCTTTCTTTTTATGTTAATGTGTCATCTTCTCAATATAGTAAACTCAAAATGTCAAATTACACTCATCAGAAAAGGGAAAAATAATGTCAATTTACTTCAATTTCAAAGAATCTTAATCTATAATAAAATTTAGTTGCATGTGAAGTTTATTCATAAATAAAAATTAGCAAGATGCCTGGGCAATCAGAGTATCTTAATCCATAAATTCCCAGGCACCTAACAACCTTTCTTTAGAAAAGGCATGTCCTTCGTTGGAAAAAGGAATCGGAAACAAGAGTCCCTACATTTTTTCTGTACGAAGATGAGAATGAAGATTCCCCTCTCTCTCTCTCTCTCTCTCTCTCTCTCTCTCTCATTTCCAGTCCATACTTTTCTTTCCCAAGTCTCCGCTTGGGCTGAGGACCAAAGAGTCCAACTCAGTGGGCATTATTCTCCTCAGGAAAAACGTAAGATAACGTAATTGACTCGCTTCAATGACGGGACCATTGATCCCAAGGCTCATGCTTCCTTCGCCGGGAGGAGAAGGAGGATACATTTGCTTGAAATGGCGTATTTCTTATTTGGTAAATCTCGAATAAGACAGGGCAAATTATTTAGTAATTTAAGATCAAATAAAGAGGAAAAGAAAGTTATAAAAAGAATCTCACTATCAATTGAAGTCACTTGCGATCTGACCACTATGTCGTGACTACCTAAGGCAAACGACAACCACATATATTTAGAAAGAGAGCGTGGTTGGAACAAAGGACCAAATTATTGATAGATTTTCTTGTTCTATTTTGTTTTTTGCTTGAAATTTTCTACAGATTCAAATCAATTGATTTCTTAATAAAAATTCACATTACAATTCTCATCTTATCAATCTCATTTATCTTTTTTGCCAATATAATATGTTATAAACTCAAAAAGGAACCATAAATCATTTAGAACAAGAGCTTGCAAAATTCAGAATCGCCGAGATTAGACTATTTGCGAAGTCGCCCCCAAAGGTAAAATCCTACCTTCATCCTCCATGGTTGATTATTATGGTATTTTGTCGACTTTGCATAACTTTTCCAAAAAAAATTTCTCGTATATACGAAACCGTTTGAAAATCAAATTATTATAGCACTTTTCCGTCACTTTTTCCTGTCACTCATAAAAGAATTTCATGCCCCTGGGGATCCTCTACACTACGCTGGTCTACGAATTACTACATACTTAAAAAAAGGATAGTAAATAACTAGGAGCTACTCTAGGATGAAGTAATTCTATGTCCCTCAGAGAGGATAATCTAAAACCTGCACATGAGTGTTCTGTCATTTCATGCTAATTGTAGGGTAAAAACATCATCACATTTCGCATTAATTTTTCATTAGTCTTTTTCCAAGCCGAACAAACTACTTCACATCCTTAACTTAATTGGTGTTGCAAGTATTTCCATTGGCATCAGGAGGTGACTCCCCGTAAAAGTTGTTCGGCAATTTTTCGTGTAAATCACTTATACACACGCAAATGCATTACGTGAAGCAGCAGCAATGTGTACCTCTGTCGGAGATTTTAGCCGTGGCCTACAAGGAGTTGTACTAGGTCAACAAACTTGACCAATTGGATCCAATACACTTCCTCACATAAAATCAAGGAAAGTACGTATAGTTTCCATGGCAACGAGTACATATTAATCTAGTCCAAAGCGCTCTCCGTCGCCTTCGCCATCACTTGAAACTGAGATATTGGAGTTAATGTTATCTCGACTTTTGTTGGTCAAGTTTCCCCACTCAACAAGAGAATGCAAATCACGCAATTGACCTTGTCAGTGAGCCATGTACGAGGCCAAAAAGGTGACTTTCCTCACCGTTCATCATCTTCTCTTTCCCCCGGCTGAGTATAGATGGCCCAACCAATAGCAAAGTATTCACGATTTTTCGGTGAATCCAATACGATGTGAGCATAGACCAACATCCTGAGTGTGTTCACAATTTTGCATCCTAGATTTCAAAAAGTGTCACTTTTATCTTCCAAAGTTGTACGATCAATGAATGCAGCAAAATCAACACAAAATATTAGATCCCCATCTCTTTCTCTCTCCACCTTAACCGCAGGTCACATGGCTCTCACCTCATTGTTTTGCCTCGCCACTAGCGGCAATCACTTCCCATTGGATCGGCCTATCTTTCCACGAGCTTGCCTCTCTATCACAAAAGGAGGAGGGCCGTGATATTACCCGTGGAACTGAGGAAGAAGCGAAGAAAAATATAAACGGGAAAGAGAACGAAATGAAGAAAAAGGGGCATAAATGGGAAGATTAAGTTCAAACCTTTTTTTTATGTTAACATGTCATCTTCTCAAGGTAATAAACTCAAAACGTCAATTTACACTCATCAGAAAAGAAAAAAATAATGTCAATTTACTCTAATTTCAGAGAGTCTTAATTTGTAATAAGATTTAGTTGCATGTGAAGTTTATTCATATATAAAAATTAGCAAGATGCCCGGGCAATCAGAGAATCTTAATCCATAAATTCCAAGGCACCTAACAACTTTTCCTCAGAAAAGGCACGTCCTTCGTTGGAAAAAGGATTCGGAAACAAGAGTGGGGTGTCATGTAGCATAAAACAAGAGTTCCTACATTTTCTTAGTACAGAGATTAGAATGAAGATTCCTCTCTCTCATTTCCAGTTACGTCTACATCCTCAGACTTTTCTTTCCCAAGTCTCCGCTTGGGATGAGGACCAAAGAGTCCAACTCAGTGGACATTATTCTGCTTTGCCAAAACGTAAGATAACGTAATTGACTTGCTTCAATGACGGGATGGCGGGACCATTGATCCCGAGGCTCATGCTTCCTTCGCCAGGAGGAGAAGGAGGATACGTTTGCTTGAAATGGCGTATGTTTAGTAAATCTCGAATAAGAAAGGGAAAATTATTTGGTAATTCAAGATCAAATTAAGAGGAAAAGAAAATTATAAAAAGAATCTCACTATCAATCGAAACCACTTGCGATCGGACCACTATGATGTGGCCGCCTAAGGCCAACAACAACCACATAGTGTCACTTGGTGATCCCAGCATAGTGGTCACCCACCGCTCTACACTTGATAAGGATAGGGATGTCAGGAAGGAATCACACGAGCACCGGTCTTTGTGATCTCAGGGCATAATCAAGTCCTTGAGTCCTTAATCTCTAATTCATAGGAATAAAATAATTATCTCATTACTTTACTTTGGTATCCAATCAACTCACCATAGATTGATTAGTAAAGAGTTCTAATTAAAATAATTCTGAAAGTTAAGAACTTTGACCCTAAGTACAATTCAGTGCTGGAATCCAAATCTTCTTTTTCTTTTTTTGGTTTCTGATAGAATCCCAATGTCAAGCATTGAGAAACATCAACTTGGGTGGCCTTCTAGAGACGAAACAGCGAGAGTTCGCATATGGTCGATTAAAGAGGGCAGTATCTCCAGCAAATTAGGTTAGAGTGAAACGTTTCGAGGGGGTTTGATCTTTCCTTACAATGATTGATGGTTGCACCGAATCGTACGAGTCAATTTTAACATTGCAAATTTATCACTATCATTACCATAATTCTGATGGAAAATTCAAAGCTATAAGAGCCACTCACTCACTCTCTCTCTCTCTCTACAACGACATCGCTTGATACATCATACATGTTTCGACTTTTCTTTCTTCCAGTCTCCACGTTGAAGCCAAAGAAGAATGCAACTCGCGCAATTCCCTAATGTTTTATTTTGACTTTTGGGGAAATCTCACTCCTCTCACTTTATATCGCTTTAACTATGTGGAATGTGGAATGCTTTGACCAAAAAAAAAAAAAAAAACTATGTGGAATGCACTTTAATAATTTATTTTGACTTTTGGGGAAATCTCTCACCAATTTTAAACACTGTTTGAGCTATTAGGTATAAATAAGACTTGAAAAATACTAACAATATTTAAGTGACTTGAGTATAGTTGTAATTTTCATTGTATCGCTTAATATATAGTGAAATTCTTTATTGCTCTCATGTAATTTGATGTTCAATTTATTTTATTGTTTAGTTTATCTTGTTAAATTAATGTCTCGAGTTTGAATTTGGATAATAATTTGTTAGCTAAATTTGTTGAGAAAGATTTTCTTGGACGGATTTAAATCTCATGTGTGGAAGACGTATTCAACAAGAGGTGAAATATTGCAAGTTAGAAGATAAAAGATTGGGATGCCTTACAGATGCACAAAAGAGGAAATAAATATAAGAAAAAAGCAAGGTTTTCTATCTTTTACCTCGTGGAAGAATCACTTTTGGAGGATGTACATAGTGGGCCTAGAGTCAAATTGTTGACTCTAGGCACACACGAGTATAAAGAAAAAGTGAGAATTTCTTTCTTTTTGCCTCAAAAAGAAAAAAGCCTAGTTTACGTTAGAGTTTAAAGTCTGTTGGCCTAGGTCAAATATTTGACCTTGGGCACACATAAAAAAACACAAAGTTTTTTTTTTTTTCCTCATCATCGAGTAAGAAAGAGAGAGCCGCATGAGAAAAGCAAAGAAGCCGCACGTCTAGCATGTCCATAAGAAGCCGCGCAAAGCCTTGAACAATAACCCGAAGCCGTACGTACGTGGACCAACAACGAATGTTGGAGTTCTTGATTTTGGCGTATGTAGAGCGTTTTGTTAGAGCTTGAACACGCAGTGATTTTATGCCGTGATTTATGTCTAAGATGTTTATTTATAAACACTTTGGTTTTGGGATTAAATTTAGGTGCGGGAAACACTTGAGTGTGTGAATGATTGTAAACTTTGATTCTATGATTATAGTAGATTATCCACTGTTGGCTCTCCTCGTGGACGGAGGTATCAATATTCGGACCGAACAACATAAATCTTTGGTGTCTTTATTATTCCTCATTTATTTTTCTAATGATTTTGCGTTGACGTAAATTGCAAGATCCCGTTGTTTCTGTGTATTATATTCCAACAATTGGTATTAGAGTTTGGAATTGGATTTCTTGATTGTGATTTGAAACTTTTGCTTATCTGATTATTATCTGAAAATTCTGTTATTGCAATTATGTTTGAGAGGAAATATGAAATTGAGAAGTTTAATGGAAGGAACAACTTTGGGTTATGGAGCATCAAGATGTGGGCATTATTGACAACCCAAGGTTTGGCCAAGGCATTGAATGGTTAAAATGAGTTGCCGATTATAATGAAAGCTTTTGAAAGAATAGAGCTAATGGAAATAGCAAAGAGTAAAATCCTTGTAAACTTGTTAGATGGGGTTTTAATAGAGGTGACCGAGGAAAAGAATGCCGTAACATTATGAACAAAACTTTAGACACTCTATGTAAAGAAAGGTTTGAACAATCGCCTATACATGTTGAAGATGATGTTTCAATTTAGATCTACCGAAGGTACATCTATCAGAACTCACTTGGATGAATTCAATAAACTCATGATGGATCTAAAGAATGTTGGTAAGATACTTGATGATGAAGAATGAGGCATGATGTTGTTAGCTTTTTTACTAGAGTCATGGGAGCACTTTACTGATTCACTGTTGTAGGGGCGTATTACGATTACCTCGAAAGAGGTAAAGTCCGTCTTGTTCTCTAAGGAGTGGCAGAGAAAGTTGCAAGATGACAGTCTGGCGTAAGGAGTAGCGCATGCATCGATGATTCGGGGTAGAGAACAACATTGAGGGCCTTGTAGCAGCATAGGTAAAAACAAGTCGAAATCACGCCATAGAAAGTCCAAAGGACACGTGAAATGCTTTGAGTATCACGAGGAAGGGCACATAAGAAGAGATTGTCCAAAGTCGATGAATAAAGGTGATAGGCAAAATGTCGCAAGCAGTGTGTTGGCAAACGTTGCCGATGAGAGTACTAGTGATGCAGAAGTTGTTTTATGTGTGATCACTACTTCGTCAGGAGATAAATGGGTGCTAGATTTGGGATGTTCTTATTATATGATGCTTCATAAGAACTAGTTTATTACTTATTAGACTGCAAATGGTGGTAGCACTTTTTTGCGGAATAATGTAGCCTGCAAGGCTATAGGGATAGGGACAATTCATATTCGGATGCACGATGAGATGGTATGCACATTAAGAGACTTGAGGCATGTACCGAAGCTCAAGAAAATTTTTATTTCTCTAGGGACATTTGATGACATCAGGTGTAAGTATACCACTAAAGATGGAGTACGAAGATCTCTTGAGGTGCTATGATAGTGATGAAGGGGAAAAAGGTGAATATTCTCTATTATCTATTGGTAGAAACCGTGACCAAAACCGCTGTAATTTCATTAGGTGAGTTAGACTCGACTTGACTTAGTTATGACATATGCATTTATGACATATGAGTGAGGTAAGTATGATACCGCTGAGTGAAAGGGGGTTGTTGAAAGCTGGACTTATGTGAGCACTGCATCTTTGGAAAGTAGTGTCGAGTTAAGTTTGCTACAACTGTTCATTCAACCAATCGACCAACTAAATACAATTCAGATGTTTAAGGCCCGTCTTTAGTTCCTTCAAAAGGAGGTACTCGATATATGCTGACATTTATTGACGATTATTCAATATGCTGACATTTATCGACGATTATTCAATGAATGTATGGGTATATTTTCTAAAGCACAAATATTAGGTTTTCAATCGGTTCAAGAAATTTAAGACATTAATTGAGAAGTAGCCAGTTAAATAGATCAAGTGTCTAAGAACCGATAATGGCATGGAGTTCTGTGGTAAAGATTTTACCGAATTCTGCGAGAAAGAAGGGATTGTGAGACACCACAAAGTACTTGGGGGACACCACAATAGAATGGTGTGGCAGAATGGAAGAACAAAACTTTACTTGAGTAAACTTGATGCATGCTTTCACATGCAAGACTTGGTAAAGGAATTTTGAGCTGAAGCAATGAACATAGCATGTTGCTTGATTAATTAATCTCCATCATCAACTATTGAGTGGAAGACTCTCAAGGAAGTTTGGTCGGGTAAACCTATTGATTACTCTAGATTACACATATTCGGATGTCCCGTGTATTCTCATGCAAATGATGGTAAGCTTGAGCTGAAGGCGAAAAAGTGCATATTTCTAGTTTATGCATATGGGGTGAAAGACTACTGGTTGTAGTGCACTTATCCCAAATCACCCAGTTTTCTAATTGGCGGAAATGTGATATTCGACGAGACTGTAATGCTCCAATAGAGGAGTTCTGTAACACAACCAGCAGAGCAGATAGATCGTGGTGTCATCAGTGAGGTGGAGCTTCATGTGGAGACTCTAGAGACCTCTAAGGTAATAGAAGTGAGACTGCAGATG
Organism: Eucalyptus lansdowneana; assembly: GCA_017140395.1. Classification (NCBI taxonomy): domain Eukaryota; kingdom Viridiplantae; phylum Streptophyta; class Magnoliopsida; order Myrtales; family Myrtaceae; genus Eucalyptus; species Eucalyptus lansdowneana. The sequence goes on from CM029487.1 coordinate 67,769,568, forward strand.
AGGCCATAGTTCCAGAGTTGGTGATATTGGACAACCAACACGGCCACAGCACACTATAGTCGTAGATAGATAGAGAAGGCAAATTAAATCACTAGTTCGTTATGGTTATACAGATATTGCTTATGCACTAACTGTAGGTAACGAGGTGGAAACGGATGAGCTTTTGTCTTACTTTGAGGTGATGGCTAGTAGTGAGTCATTGCAATGGCTAGGGGTTATGAGTAATAAGATGGAATCACTCAATTAAAATTAAATATAGGAGCTGGTCAAAGTACCCAAGAGCCAATAAATTATTAGAAGTAAATGGGTTTTTAAATGGAAAGAGGGCATTCATACGTGTCGAGGTGACAAGGTGTAAAACAAGACTTGTGGTGAAGGGGTATACACAGCGTGAGGGCATTGACTACAATGATGTGTTCTCTTTTGTGGAAAGACATATTTCTACTAGTGTTTTACTTGCCTTAGTTGTTTTGTAGGATCTCAAGTTAGAGCAGCTAGATGTGAAAACTACGTCTCTTCACAATGAGTTGGAAGACCGGATTTACATGAGGCAGCCATAGGGATTTGCTATTCCGGGTAAGGAAGATCACGTTTGCTTATTAAAGAAATCTTTGTATGGGTTGAAATAGTCTCCTAGGTAGTGATATAAGCGGTTTGATGCTTTCTTGGCTAGTCAAAACTATTCGAAAAGTCAGATGGATAATTGTGCTTACTTTAGGAGATTAGAGGGTGGTTATTTAATTTATCAATTATTATATGTTGATGATATACTGATAGCAGTTAAAAATATGTCTAATATTGATGTGCCGAAGAGGCAGTTAAATGTTGAATTCGAGATGAAAAATTTAGGTGCTGCAAAAAAAAATATTGGGTATGGAGATTTTGCACAACAAGATTATAGAAGTTTTATGTTTATCTTAAAAGATATATATTGAAAAGATTGTGGCACGTTTTAATATGCAGTTGGCAAAATCTAGAAGTACACCTTTAGTGAGGCACTTTAAATTTTTAAATAAATTATCACCACAAACTGGAGAGGATGATAAACATATGTCCTATGTTCTTTATTCTTGTGTCGTGGGTAGTATCATGTATGCTATGATATGTACTAAGTTTAATATTTCGCAAGCTATGAGCGTGGTTAGTCGCTATATGAAGCGTTATGGTAAAGCTCATTGGGAAGCTGTAAAGTGGATTGTCGATATTTGAATGAGATAACAGACGTGGGTATAGTGTACTAGAGGGATAGAAATGACAATGAGACCACCAGTTTTATGGATTCAGATTATGCCGATGACTTGGATGATTGTAGATTTTTAGCGGGGTACATGTTTACCCTAACAGGTGGTGTAGTTAGTTGAAAAGCATCTTTACGGGATCACGTTGCTTTGTCTTTGATTGAGGTTGAGTATATGGTACTAACCTTTGTAGCAAAGAAGACAATATGGTTATAAAGTTTACTCTCGGATTTTGGGCTAGAACGTAAAAGTGTGGATATACATTATAATAACTAAGGTGCGATATATTTGGCATATAATCCAATTTATCACGAGCGAACAAAGCATATCAATATTAGGTACCCCTTCATCCGAGATATCTTAGCTAAGAATAATGTTATTGTAAAAAGGATTTCTATAGCAGATAACCCAGCAGACATAATGACTAAGTCTGTTCCTTTGGCAAAGCTCAAGCTCTGTTTAAGCTCTATTGGCATCTCGTGGGGAGAGTGAGCACCTGTTGAGGCGTTGCAAGAGCAGGTAGATGATGAACACTATAACTTGGCTTCAAACGTCAAGTCAAGTTGAAGAATTATTAAATTAATGTTTCGAGTTTGAATTCGGATAATGATTTCTTAGCCGAATTAGTTGAGAAAGATTTTCTCGGATGGATTTAAATCTCACGTGTGGAAGACATCCTCAATACGAGGTAAAATATTGTAAGCTAGAATACAAATTATTGGAACTCCTTATAGATGCACAAACGAGGAAATAAATAAAAAGGAAAAAGCAAGGTTTTCTATCTTTTACCTTGCAGAAGATTCACTTTTGGAGGATGTACACAATGAGGCTAGAGTCAAATTGTTGACTTTGGGCACACACATGTATAAAAAAAAAAAAAAAGAAGTGAGGATTTCTTTCTTTTGCTTGAAAAAAGAAGAAGAAGCCTAGTCTACATTGGAGTTTAAAGTCTATTGGCCCAGGTCAAATATTTGACCTTGGGCACACATATAAAACACAAAGGTTTTTTTTTTTTTTCTTTTTTTCTCATCAGTGAGTGAGAAGTCGCACGTCAATTGCGTTTAGAAGAAGTAGCGTGAAGTCTTGAACAAGAACGCGAAGCCGTACGTACGCAGACCACAGACGAATGTTGGAGTTCTTGATTTTGGCGTATGTAGAGTGCTTTGTTATAGCTTGAACACACGGTGATTTTGTACCATGATTTATGTTCAAGTGAATTATTTATTTTAAATATTTTATGTTTGAGATTAAATCTAGGTATAGAAAACATTCGAGCGTGTAAGTGATTGTAAACTTTGATTCTCCGATTATAGTGGATTATTTGCTGTTGGCTCTCCCCGTGGACGTAGGTATTGATACTTGGACTGAACAACGTAAATCTCTAGTGTTTTTATTATTCCTCGTTTATTTTTTGGTGATTTCACGTTGACGTAAATTGTAAGATTCTGTCGTTTCCTCGTATTGTATTCTAGCATATCTTACTATTTGATCGTTTGTTTCCCGAACAAAATTTATATTATCTTAATTAATTTGTAGACTTCACAACTCATTAAAATTACAAGTGAACGTTGATTTGAGTGAATATGTCATTGATGGGATTGGATTTCATCACTCTCTTGATGATCTCTCCGTATATTTAGAGAAAGAGCCTAGTTGGAACAAAGGAGAAAATTATCAACGGATTTTTCTCTCTTTTTTTTTTTTTTGCTTGAAATTTTCCACGGATTTAAATTGGATTGTTTTCCCAATAAAAACTCACATCACAATTTGTGAATGCTAGTATGAGCACCTAGAGGGGGTGAATAGGTGCGAAACCAAACTTTTGCAAAGTACAATGTAAAACCTTACGTTTAACCTGAGTCTATTCAATAGTAGACTTTAAAATAGAAACGAGACTCTAACAATTAAATAAAGTTACGAGTAAAGTAAAAGAGTTTAGGGAAGAGAATAAGAACACAATGTTTATAGTGATTCGATTTATTCCAAGCCCACATCCACTCTCCCGCACCGATAGCCTACTGGTTAGATTTTACTATGAATCAAAAGAGTTGTTACGGTATTACGTCATTGATTCCACAAGTGTAGAGACTCGCTACACTTCATCAAGGTCTCACAAATGTATAAACTCTCTTTTGAGTACAAGTTTACGCTCAACAATTGAATTGACAAAGAACAATGAGCTTCAGACTTTGGAATTTATCTATCGCGCACACACTCGAATAACTGGAACGTCTTCCTTATATACTCCTCCATGCCTTCATACCCGTTGGCACTTTCCAAATGAGCTCTTCCAATCTACCCGTTGGACAAAATCAATTAGGGAGATCTTAAGTTATTTATGGAATATGAGATAGCCCACCACTCATGCTCGACCATACAATCAGGATCTAGGTTTCCATAAGTAAAACCTTCCAAGTATGCTTCGCCAATCAACGGATCTAAATTACCCAAATTGAAATCAAAACAAATAATATATTTTGAGATGCTATATTCAGCCGAGAGATCTTCTTCATCGATAGAATCAAATCCTTAAAGAAATATTCAATTATGGATAAGTCTTCTTCGACGGTCTAGGAACTATCAATAAGGGTAAACTTTAAATCTTAAGTCTGGTGGTCGGCGGTCTTCGAGACTTTGACGAAAGAGTTTGCAAGTTTTCGAGACTAAATCGATGAAAACGTTTTGTTAGCTTCAAAACAACACGGAAGTTTTCTCCAACAATCTCCCCTTTTTTTATGGTGACAAAATTTTCCTGCAGATTTGGATATTTTTGACCAGCAAGACAATACTCAAGCAAACATGGATTTTTCACAAAAGATAATTGGCTTAGTAAAGATAGCATTAGATTTGCATCCATAGGAAATAAGAAAGTTAATCCTGTATATAAACAACTATCTTTGCCATGAAATACCAACAATGCTTAAGATACTACAGCAAACATTTAAACGATCAAACAATCTAAGTCCAAATCTAGTCACAACCAAACAACGAAACAAAAGTAAAAGTCAATCAAAAATCAAGTCAAACAAGAGTTAAATCTCAAATTTGCACCATCTCCCCCTTTTTTTCAACATGAAAAAGGTATAGACAAAAAGATAATGAAATTATGATTGTTTTGGAACGCGAATAAGTTGGAAATCTCCCATCAACTAGACAATCCTTTCCAGCTTTTTCAAATCCTCCTTCGTTGAGCCACTTTTTCACCCTTGGCATTTGCTTGAACTTGAAGAGTAAGGGCTTGAATTTGATCATGTAAGGAAACCGAAGAGGCTTGACTCCGCATTCGTAAGTTCGAACTTCACATCCCAGGGCATAAATCTGTCATCACATCTCCATAAGAATATCGCGTCTTCGGAAGTTTGGTGAATTATCAATCTGAGTGCTAGCTTCCGCATGATCAATAGGAGTATTGGCGAGATGATGGCAAGTTAGCATGATCACTCAGATTTGGCGATGAAATCTCATGACCTTCCTTTAGAAATTGATATAAATAGATGTATTTTGGATTTGCATGTGAACGACTAACACCTTCACTAATAAAGGCAATTGAAGATGTACTTCTTTTTTCAGCAACTCCCCTTGTTTCATTACCTTCGAGGCGGCGAAAAGTACTATTCATGCTCTGTTTCCTCTTGTTCACCTCTCGCCTTCTTTTTCTCTTGCAATCCTTTCTTCCTCTTCTTCTTTTCGCATTGATTCTCTCTCTCCACTCCTTTGTTTGAACTCTTCTCTATCTTGATCCTCTCTCCTCTATCACGGGAGACGAGAATAATGTAAGTTTCTCAATGCAAGAACGGAAATGGTTATATCGTCCTCATCCTCTTCATCCTCTAGGATGAGTGCTCTTCTTTTCTTGAATGGAGCTGTCATGGGCTCCTTCCCTTTCCGTTTTGCAGCCGAAGAAACTTGATGAGTCTTGACAAGGGTTTTCTCCTTTAATCGCTCCAAAGCCCTGTCCAGCTCTTTTAGACACATTTTCGAAACCATTTTCAGTCCCACCACCATTTGATCACAGGATTGAACACACAGAATCTTGGGAGGTTGAATATTTAAATGTTTGAACAACTTTGTAATAAGCGCTGAGTAAGGAAGTTCTACCTTGTCTTTTACCATCATTCTATACATGTGAAACATGATTGTGTGAGGTAGAAAGAACTTTTTGCCAGCGTTGATGGCATACATTAACTTTGCTTTCGAGTTGGAGACATCGGTTTTCAAAGTCGATTTGGGTCTGAGGCAATTGATCACGATTTTGTGAAGGAAAATATTTGAGGCATTCATTCTCAAGTATGAAATTCGTCCTTCCGCCATTCCATCCCAAACAAGCTCTATCGTTGCACTACCAACAAACACACTAATTGATTGGAATGCCCCTCATTCTACTCCAATCACATCTGCCAATATGTCCATGTCAACAATATAGTCCTAGTCTCGAACACTAAAAAAAAAAATCTATTCGCATCCAAGAAACTCATATTAGAATAGAAATAGGCAGTAAGTTCTAAATATGCCTCTATTGTCTCAGAACAAAATCGGTCAAGCTAAAATAGAGTGAATTTCTCTCAGCTTCACATTCAAAGAATCAAGAAAATCAAAGTCCACACTTCTTGGATTGATCACTCCTCTTTTTAGCAATTTAAAGTAAAGTCGCTTGTGTTCTTCGAGCGAAACAAGTCCTGTCCTTTTGCTTCGAATATTCACCGCAACACCAATTCTAGGCTTAAAATGAGTGTACATTTTGTCATCATCATTTCCATCGGTGACTAATGATATTGCTAGTATTAACAAAATAAAGGAGATAGGGAAGAGAATAAGAACACAAGATTTATAGTGGTTCGGCTTAATCCAAGCCTACGTCCACTCTCCCACGATAACGGCCTTCTTGGCTGGATTCCACTATGCAATCAACAAGAGATTACAACTTCGAGTGCAAACACTTAGTAGTAGATCACACTATCTCACTAAGTCACTCTTTTGGTATTTCTCTCATGATTACAAACGTTTAAGCTCTCAAGAGACAAGTATATTATCGAAAGTCGCTCGAGACTTTGGAATTATAAATTCTACGCTCCGTCTCTTACTTGCTCATCGGTCCTTCACCTCCTTAAATACTCCTCCACTTCCAAACTAGCCGTTGGACAGCATCCCGAAGAATCGTCTTCCAATATACCCATTGGATAGCTCGTATCTAGAAGATTTGGTAGCCGTTGAGTGACAAAGGTAGAATCCCAAATTGATTCCGATCGCCCATACAAACGAAATCTTGGTTTCCATAAGTAAAGCTTCTTCGTATAGAAAATTCTTGTCTTCAAGATCCAATCGTCAATCAATTAGATTGAATCAATCAAATCAATCTTGATGTGGAATCCAAACCAGATCACTAGCCGTTGTATGATTGGGCTTGAGTTACGATTCATCGAACTGGATGTAAAGTCCGAGTCTCGTAGACTTTACGATATGAGTCTTGAGACTTTACAACTGGGTCTCAGACTTTACAATCGAGTCTTGAGATCGGCAAAGTCTTCGAGACTTTGACACGGAAGTCTGGAAATCTTCGAATATACTCTGGACATATGTTACGTTCGTCTTCTCGGTCATCTTTCGACTTTGATAAAATCCTTTAGATGTTTTATCATCTGCATGGTCTATTACTCAACCATCAAACATGTTAGTAGCCTTTGATTTATTTTGTCATCTTCAAAACATCATAAGGGATTTCCCTAACAACTAAGACCTCCAATACGCGGATCACTAGGCAATATTTCTTACCTCTAATGCTCTGGGTTCCGGTTGGTCCGAAGAGATCCATATGCAAGATTCGTAGTACACGATTAGTGGAAACTTGATTTATTGATTTGAAAGAGTTTCTAACCTGTTTTCCTAATACACATGGTGTGCATAGATAAGATTTTGGTATGTTAGGTTGGGTAGTCCACAAACAAGCTTCGTTGTAGAGATCTTGGCAATTTGCTTCATGTTGATGTGCCCAAGTTTTCTATGCGAGAGATTAGCTTCCTCTTGAATTGAAATTAGACATTGGGATTTTCTCGGAGTGATATCCAAGAGATATATATTCCCATGTCTTCGCCCGTGAATGTCGAGAGGAGTCATCGGTTCATGACCAAATTCCTTCTTGAAAGTTAATTTTGTAATCCGTGTCGCACAATTGGCGATATTCAACAAGTTGCAGTTAAGTCCTTCCACTAAAGAAACGTTGCGATTGTGAGACTTCCAATTTTTATGATTTTGTATTCCACAATTCTGCCTTTGCTATTTCCTCCAAAAGAGACTTTTCCACCATTAACTTGCACAAGCTTTATGAAACAATTTGAGTCTCTGTCATATGTCTTAAACATCCACTATCCAAATAACATTTAACATTTTTCTTGATAGTGACATGCATTTAGAAAAGAAACTCAAGCTTTCTTTGGTACCTATACTTTCTTGGGTCAAATGGAGTTAGTGCAATATACGGTCTTTGCCCAAATCTTCTTAACAGGTTTCTAAACCGTAAGACATTCTTTCTCAAAATGTTTTGAATTATTGCACTTAAAACATTTAAGAGCACCGCGACCTACAGGTTTTACAAAGACTTTTTGGAAAATGATTTCTATAAAAATCTTTTGTAGGTCTTTGTCTAATTCTTTCCTTTACTTTTGGAAAATCAATTAGAGGAATGGTTTCAGCAGTCATTCCCAAGCCGATTTGTTAAAGTAAGGTCTTTGTGCCTGAAAGAATTTTTTCTAATTTCTCGGAACCTATTGAAAATCTTTTTGAAATACTTAAGATATCATTTTTCAAAAATGCATTTTCTTTTGAAGGTGCGTCTGCATTTTCTTTCAAAGTAATAACACTTTTATCCAAATTTTCGCCTTTTTTTTTCCCAAACAATCTCCTGTTGCTTCAGTACAGAATTTTCTCTTTTTAGTTTGGAAATCCTCTTGAGAGGTTTCAAGACTAAAACACAATTTATCAATATATTTAGAGATTTTAGTAGGAATTTTTAAATTACTTACCTTGATTTCACTGTCTAAGTCTAAGTCTGTCTCTGAGTCTGATTTTGTCATTAGACAAATATTAGCATAATCATCATCACTCTCTTCACACTCGGTATCACTCCAAGTTTCTGCTTTGAGAGCTTTTCTCGTATTTCTCAGCTTTTCCTTTCTTTTTCTTGAAGGGGTTGGTTACGATGTATCCATTTTTCTTGCATTCAAAACAAATCACATCTTTGTTGGAATCATCATCCTCAGCTGATTTATTTTGAAACTTTTGAGAACTTTGTTTATTCGAATTGAATATTCTTCCCTTCTTGTTCAGTTTTCTAAACCTTCTTATCATGAGAGCAAGCTCTTCATCGTCCATATCGTCTTTAACTGTAACATCGAATCATCATTAGATTTTAATGTAATGGATTTTTTTACCTTTGTGATCTTCATCTTCATTGATTTGCTCCACTTCATAAGACTAAAGAGTGCTAACCAATTCGTCAACAGATAGTGGTATGATTCTTTGTGTCTCCCTTATTGAGGTTTTTAAGTGATTCCAATTTTTGGAAAGTCCACGTAGTAGCTTGTTAACCTTCATGGGTCCAGAGATTAGTTGACCATGATATTCAAGACCATTCACGATTTCTGTAAAACGACTAAACATGTCAGTGATAAATTCTCCCGGTTTCATTCTGAATGCTTCATATTAACCGAGCAGAATATTGATACTGGTTTCTTTCACTCGATCGGTTCCTTCATAGGTGAGGTGTAATTTATCCTAGACTTCTTTAACTGTTTCACAAGAAGATATTCTGTTATATTTAGTAAAAGATAATGCACAATATAAAGAATAAATTGCTTTTGCATCAAGAACTTGTCTTTTGGTTATCTCTTCTGAGTCATATTGCTAGATTCAACAGCCTTCTTTTCCCTTTTCTCGAGACTATTGTAGTTTTAGGATTGATTCTTTTGTCTACCACATCCCATTCAAGAGGCTTTTTCGACCTTAGGAATGCCTTCATTTTGTTTTTCTATATGTTGTATTCCTTCCTCAAAGTATGGTGGTCTAGTGTTACTCCGCCTTCAACCAAGCCTAGAGCCGCATACTAGCCATGGATCGTTAACTCAAGTAAAAACATTTCAATTTAAATGAATACATAGGCTCGATACTAATTGTGAATGCTAGTATGAGCACCTAAAGGAGTGAATAGGTGTGAAACCAAACTTTTTGCAAAGTATAGTGTCAAACCTTACGTTTAACCTGAGTCTGTTTAACAGTAGACTTTAAAATAGAAACAAGAGTCTAACAATTAAATAAAGTTACGAGTAAAGTAAAAGAGTTTAGGGAAGAGAATAAGAACTCAAGGTTTATAGTGGTTCGGCTTATTCCAAGCCTATGTCCACTCACCCACCCGCATTTAATGCTTCGCTGGATTTTATTATGAATCAAAAGAGTTGTTACAAAGTATCACGTCATTGATTCCCTAGTGTAGAGATTCTACTACACTTCTTCAAGGTCTCATAAATGTATGAACTCTCTTTTGAGTACCCGTTTACGCTCAATAATTAAATTGACAAAGAACAATGAGCTTCGACTTTGGAATTTATCTATCGCACACACACTCGAATAACCTGGAACATCTTCCTTATATACTCCTCCATGCCTTCATAACCATTGGCACTTTCCAAAGGAGCTCTTCCAATCTACCCGTTGGACATAATCAATTAGGAGATCTCAAGTTATTTAAGGAATATGACGATAGCTCACCAATTATGCTCACTCATACAATCGGGATCTAGGTTTCCATAAGTAAACCTTCCAAGAATGCTTCGCCAATCAATGGATCTAAATTACTTGAATTGAAATCAAAACAAATAATAGATTTCGAGATACTATATCCAACCGAGAGATCTTCTTTAGTCGATAGAATCAAATCCTTAAAGAAATACTCAAGTGGATAAGTTTTCTTCGACGGTCTAGAAACTATCAATGAGGGTAGACTTTAAATCTTGAGTCGGTGGTCCATGATCTTCAGACTTTGTGAAAGAGTCTGTAAGTTTTCAGATCAGATCGATAGAAACGTTTTGTACCTTCAAAACAAATACGGAAGTTTTCTCCAACACAATTCTCATTTTATTAATCTCATTTATCTTTTATTTTTCGCCAATCTAATATGTCATAAACTCAAAAAGGAACGACACATCATTTAAAACAAGGGCTTGCAAAATCCAGAATCGTCAAGATTATACTGTTTGCAAAGTCGCTCCCTAAAGTAAAATCCCACCTTGGTCGTCCATGGTTGGCTCATCGCCTTGTCCCATTGACAGCGCAGAGATTTCAGTCAGGAGGGTGTGGGACCAATCTTCCACACCACAAGTGGTCTTAGATTTTTTGCCTTCTACTTTTCTAATTAATTAAAATACGAGGGGTCTCCAAATTTCACATCCGTCGTAAAGTCATACAAGACTTGTCGATGGAGACGTGGCCTGCAAGTGCATGGAACATGTAGAATTGACAATTCAAACATTGTTGTTCCTATAATTCCATGCCGGTCTAGCTATAGCCAATACAATCATCGATCCAACCATGAAATCTTGCTTCACCGTCTCCTTTTCTCCCCGCTTCTTCTTCTTCTTCTTCAAAACTTTCAGTACTGGACTGGCGGCCGAATATCTGTATCATTATTGCCCAAACACCACCCTCTTCACTCCCAACTCCACCTACCAGTCCAACCTCGATGCCCTCCTCTCCCCCTCACCTTCGCCGCCTCCAACAGCGCCAACAGCTTCGCCAACGCCACCGCAGGCCAAAACCCTCCTGACCAGGCTTACGGGCTCTTCCTCTGCCGCGGTGACGTCAGTACCGTCATGTGCAGTGACTGCGTGGCCACTGGAAAACAGGAGATCCTCGAAAAATGCCCCAACCAGCGAGTCTCCGCGATATGGTACAATGATTGCATGCTGAGGTACTCGAACGGGTCCATCTTCTCGGTCATGGAGCTAGAGCCGTCTGTCAATTTGTACAACACCGCGAAGAACGTCAACGTCTCAACCCAGTTCATGCAGATCCTGGAATCAACCCTGGACGACGCCGCCACGTGGGCTTCGACTGGCGGGTCAGGGAAGAAGGTCACGGTGGCACGGGGGAACTCCGGGAGCATGCTGAAGTTGTACACATTCGTGCAATGCACCCCGGACTTGACAACTTCAGACTGTGCCATGTGTCTCAGGAATGGGATTGCTAATCTGGCTCTAGGAAAGCAAGGCGGGAGGGTGCTCACTCCGAGCTGCAACGTGAGGTACGAGGTCTCCCCCTTTTATGACGCCTCAGCCCTTCCGCCGCCTCAGCCTTGGCTTCCTGCTCCAGCACCTCCGCCTCCCGCTCCGATGACCAGACCTCCAGTACCCAGCCTTCTGCTCCAGTACCTCCGCCTTCCGCTCCGATGACTGGACCTACAGGTACATTTGCATTTGTATCGCTTGTCTTCCTCCGTGCCAACTCTCCTTTTTATGAGATCGAATCCGCCGCGGGGAGGGGGAGAGGGAGGCGCAAAGTAATTACTCAAACTCCATATAAAAAATATTTTGCACAAGTGGCTATACACAACATTGATTTGAGAGAGCCAGTAATTATAATCCTTAGATTAAGAGTGGATCAAACCACATGTATAAATTTTCTTTTACAATTATTCTTTAGATTCACTTAAATTTCTCCAACAATAATAACCTATGAACTTGTGTTGATCCATTGATAATGATGACCCCACATATGTCGCATTGTGACTCCAGTAAGCGCGTTATAGCTCAAATTGAGATAAATTTGGCGCATTTTAATTTGATTTTTTAGTCTTTAGTATCTATAATGTGAATTTAAATCCGGGGGCTTTTTAGAGAGTCTAAACGAATTTTCCATGTTGCACCCGAAGAATAGTCTTACTTATGTTCTCGTTTGTCTTCTATTCTCTTTATTTCTAGCATAATTGCTTTTCAAGTTAACGTACGCTTTTTTTCCTAACTCTTTTCGCTTTATCTTGAAGCAAGATCTTGACTTAGGAAATAACAACCACCAAGTTTGTGTTTAATGCTGGAAGAATATCTAAAAGTAGAATAGAAAAAAGTGACAAAAAAAATGTATGCACATCGAGGCATGTTGTTATTTTTTCTGCAGACACTTCATGAATGATAATAACTTTCATCAATCTAAAATAAATAAAAGAACTATCATTTAAAAATATCATATTGTATGCAGTAGTTTGATTTAATTAAATTTCATCTTTTAAATTTTCTCATTGAGAAATGTAATTGTGATTTCATTTTTGCAAATCATTAATAAGAGCTTTTTTTTTTTTTTTTTTTTTTTGGGTTTCATCCGGTCACCCCATTGCTTGTATATAAAAGATAAATTATAAGAAATAGTTTAACGGTGATATCACCGCAAAAATAAAATTTTGTAAACATTTGACTGTGTTTAAAAAAGTTGTTCGTGATCAAATTTTCCTGGATTCTATCATGGTAATATCCACTTATTAAAAATTAAAAAAAATGGAAACATTCTATATGAGCCTAAAATTTACATGGTAATACCCACTTGTTTTTATCGATAAAGACATGTTCTACAATGTGGAATAATGCACTTGCTTTTATTTTATTTTATTTTATTTTTTTATAGTTATTTCGAACTTGTTTATTCTTGGATTTGAGCTTACTTATTTATTTATTTTGGGTAAGAAAAGAGGGCCAAGCCGAGTTTTACTCTCTCTCTCTCTCTCTCTCTCTCTCTCTCTCTCTCTCTCGTTTTACAACGTTACTTTCCTTTGATCTCCTATTATTTGAAAGAAGTAAATCTGTCAGTGACGTATCTAATACTAGAGTGCATTTACATCACAGGATTGAAATACCCAATTTTGTAAGTAATATATACATGAATCTCCTTCACTAAAAGTATGTATAATTTTGACCTGTTGGATATATTCATATAGTTTCCCAATATGAAGAAGGAGAGTGTCACCAAAATTAAGAGAGGGGAGTAGATTTCTAAAGAAGGAAAATGAACGTTTGCGAGTCCACCTCCTCCATAAATTAACTTCCGTGTTATTGTGCAACAAGTATCAGAGCTTAAATTAGAGTTTCTAGAGTTGGTCTAGGGGTTTACTTGTTTGATCCTTTTGTGGGAAAATTTGTATTTGCAATTATGTCTGGAACGAGAGTCGAGATTGAGAGGTGCAATAAGAGGAATACTTTTGGGTATTGGAGCATATATATGCCATGTTAACAATCCAAAGTGTGGTGACGGGTTGGACGGAAAGAGTTGGTTGCTAGAAGCGATAAAAGATGCCAAGATAAAAGTCAGGAGTAGGTGGGAACGATCCTCTGCACAACAAGTGGTCTTAGATTTTTCCTTTCTGTTTATCTGAAGTAGGAGTATCTACACACTACATAACTATCACAAAGTGCCATGGTGGGCAAGCGCATGGAACTAGTAGGATGGAAAAAATTTATGGGATGGCAATTCAAACATACCTTATCCTATAACTCCTTGCCGATCTCGCTTGCTAATACAATTTTCAATCCAATCTTGAAGTCTTGCGTCGCCGTCTCCATTCTCTTTTGTTCTTCCTCAATTTTCTCAGCTTTAATACCCAAGTTCTGAATCATCTCATTCACCAACCACCGATCCAACCTCAACATCCTCCTTGTTCCCTCTCCTCCGCCGCCACCAAGGGCTTTATTGCGTAAACAAGTGATCAAGCAATAAAAAATAAATCGAATGCCAAATTTAAATGATTCGGTCAAGGTGACCTATGTCAACAGGTAGCAAAGAATTCCTCTATAGATCAAGTGTACAATGGAGAAAACAATCATACTCAAGTCACTTAATCAATCTCAATCTTTCCCAACCTCCCAATTATACCAAATAATTCATACAATATTTAGGCCCACAATTTTTCATGAAATAATCAAAATCTGAGAAGGAATTCACAAATCTTACCACTAGATTTATTGGCTTCAACATTCTATTTCTTTAGGGTATAATTTACAAGAAGTCGCCTCATGGATGCACTTCACAAACAATGTCAACATTCTATTTCTTTAGGGTATAATTTACAACATTCTATTTAAAAATAAGTCTCTTCATTCATTGGTCTCATAGCAACCTATCCTTCTTCGACGCTCGAAGTGAACCATGCCAAATTCTCTGGTGTCCTTTTTCTTACTTGTTGATTTCTCTAATAAATCCATTAGGGTTAATAATATAACCTAAAGTGAAGGGGTGAATTGGCTGTTTGAAAACTTAAAGAAACTTTTGCGGAATATAAAAAGATAAACTTTGGCAATAGTAGCAACATATTGAAAGTATCAACCGAGTTGGTGATGCCATCAGACAGATATAGGCAATAAATAACTAATAAAAGATCGAACACAACAATTTATAGTGGTTTAGTTTTGTCTTCAAGCTTACATCTGCTTTCCAAGCTAATAGCCTTAGCAACGGCTGGAATCCACTAATAATTTTCAATAGATATAACAATCAGCACAATCAGCATGTACTTATTTTATAACACGATAGATCACACTATCAAAATGTAAATACCGCTATTATACCTGTACAAATCTCTTATCACTGATTACAAGTAACAAGGACTCTACAATAGAGAGAATAATAGACAGTAGCACAGCTTGTACTATTATGTCAACTATTCATTCTGACTCATGATCAAAATTGTCAACTGTACTTTGACTCATCTGTAGTCCTCTTGGTATAGATTCTCAGCTTGTCAACGGCTTTAATCTTGCGATCAATGATCATCCTGACGATGAATTAGCACATTTTAGGAGTTGATATTTGAACGAGCCGTTGCTTCTCATCACTTGACAGTGGCATATGCTCTTGTCAAAAGTCCATGGATGCTGTTCACCATATTCCTCGCGAAATGACTTGCGATCTCTTGTTAGATGGTCTTCCTAAGCATATTAGTATCCAAAGGCTTTACTTAGATGATCACCCCCCCCCCCCAAGTCCTTATGATTTACTTGCTATACTTGTTTTGCTTTTGTCAAGGTCTGTCGTCATTGTAAAAGTCTTTAATTGAACTACAAGGAGACCAACGATATCGTCAAAGCCTTCCGAAATTATGATGACTTAACCACATTAAACATTTTCTATCCAGAAGATATTAAACTAAGGATAATTTTGAAATCATCAAAATACACAGGGAGTTCTTCAAACAATTTCGTTAACTCACGTTGATAGTAAACAAGATCCGTTAACTCATTTCACATCAGTTGGTGTCAAAGTTGAAGTTAGGATTTCTAGAACCGCTTTAGGGCTTTTGTCCGATCATTGTCTAGAATACTTTATTTATAATTATGTTTGAGCACGTGAGATTGAGAAGCTCATCAAAAAGAATAATATTGGTTGTGGAGCATTAAGATGTGTGCCATGTTAACAATCCGGAGTTTGGTGAAGCCATTGGATGGCTAGGTTAAGTTACTGGAAGTGATGAAAGTGGTCGATAATGATAAAGCTAGTACAAATACCTAGAGGAGGGTGAATAGGTATTTAAAAAAATTCTTGACAAATGATGCAGAATAAAATAAATTTTGAGCAAAGTCTGAAAAAGGATTAGAGTTTGACTTACGACCCTCCAAGCTTCTAATTGAAGTTCAGAATATGTTATACGATGAAACGGACTTAAGAGGTAACCTGTGAGTGTGCAACAAATGTTAATGAAAAGAGTTAAGGGAAGAGAATATTGCGCATGAGATTTATAGTGGTTCGGATTAAGCCTATGTTCACTCTTCCACACCGAGAGCCTCTCACTGGAATTTACTATAGCATCAACAGAGAAGTACAATATTTCGCAGTGCAAATACTCAGTGCAAGATTTCTTTTCTCTCACTAAGTCACTCTTCTTATGATTATCTCTCTTGAATACAATTTGTAAGAACTGTTGATGAAGAGCAAGTGGTTGGAAATGCTTCAGACTTTGGAATTTCTATTTTCATACACTCTCTCAAATAGAATAAATGATCTCCTTAAATAGTCCTCCATGCCTTACTAGCCGCTGGCATTCTCTAGAGGAATTTCTTCCGATCAATTTATTGGACAGAATCGATTAAGAAAATCTTGTAGCCATTTGAAGATTAAGATAAAAATCCATTGATTTTGGTGGCCCATATAATCAGAATCTAGGTTTCCATAAGTAGATTCTTCCTAAAAAAGAACTTGTCTTCAAGATTGATTCATCAATTTGTGATTGATTCCATCAATGTATTTATAAAAGGTAAGTGAGATTCTTTGCGTGAGAGCTAAATATGGAAGAATAAATTCCTATTGTGTTCATTTAGAATCCTTGTCGCAAGATCAATAAATCCGAGTTTGATTATGTCTTCGTTTTGGACTAGGTTTCAGTCTAAATTGCATTAGAGTGGAAATATTTCTGGAATGAATAGACTTTGACAAAAGTCTGCAATATAAATTCAGAAGTATACTATTCTTCAGAATAAAAGTTTTGTCAACTTCAAAACTTGTTACGAGTTTTCTCAACAAATAAGACAGAGTTTATGGAGAAGTAGAAGAGCATAATCCTGTTGAATGTGTCGGATTAGGTGTTGAGTGAAGTGGTCAAAGAGAAGAATGTGGCAACATTATTGGCAAATTTGGGTCATTTATCTCTCAAGGCCCCTTCTTGCGTGTCAAATTGCCAGTCTTCACGAGTCAGTCTTAGGTCTAATTTCAACCTAGTAAAGTAAAGTGTTAGAATGTTTAAATATTAAGCAAACTTTCATCTAAAATGTTTTTAAATTAGCTTGGTGATTGTCTCACATACGAAACGGCATATGCGCAGGAAAAAGCAACAAATTTACTGTGATGACCGTCGCCATTACTGTTTTTGTTGGTGTTATGGTACTTCTCTTTCTCACTTGTTGTTTGCTTCGAAGAAAAGGAATGAAGACGTATGAAGCTGTCATAGGAAAAGCGGTAAATCGATTATTTACCTTTATTTTTTCGTAAATTATCTACGTCATATAAATGATCATATTATGAAATTTCTTTATCTTTTGTAAGAAATCAGATATATTAATCATACAAATTAAGAGCCTGTTTGATATAAATGTGGCATGTCTAATGGAAAAGATCAAGGACAAAGATCCGATTCCTCATGCTCTTTCAACCTTCATAACTATACTTGACTACACAAGCAATCATAATTCCATCAATAAGAGGAATACTTTGGAAATGAAACAGCTCATTTTTGGCCTTCTAGTTAAATAGATGCAACAATTCTATAAAAATTTTGCCAAACACCAATGAAAATCTCTCCCTTTCATAGCCTGCTGCATCAAGACAATTCAAACTTCTAATTATCAATATCATTATTAGGAAAACAAAGCACAAGGGCACTCTTCCAAACTTGCTTAGAGAAATTGCATCCACAAAACAAATGGGATCTAATCTCAGTGCTTTCATGACACAATAAACAAAGAAAAGGTGTAAGAAAAAGTCTCATTCTTTAAGTTAGTTTTGGGTGAAAAAGGCCCAAGACCACCCACCACTGATATCGAACCCATGTTACAAAACGTCTAGGGCCCAGGGTTAATAAGTCTAGACGCAACAGTCACTTGAGTGATACGAGTTGTCGTGACTTTGACCCCATGGCCCAATGTGTGGAGAGGATTATTGAAGTTATCTCACATTAGTTGCGGAAGGGATTGATGATTTGTTTATAAGTATGAAAGACTCTTTGAGCTAACTTTTGAGGTGAAAAAGGCCCAAAACCACTCAACAAGCTTATCATGTGTCACCAAACAAAATATGCATCCAAACCTCAGCAAAATAGATGGATATCAAATCAGCCGATTCCATTCAACTCTTGTGCATCTTTTCCTCACAATCTCCCAAGCTGAAGCAAAGTTAAGAATGTCGCAAGGAGCAAAGGTAAGTATCTTGGTCTTCCAAAGAAGACTTCAAAAAAATTAAACCACAAACAGCTACATGGATTGATACCAAGTCTTCAAACCTCGCATTGGACCTTTTCCATTTAGAGCACAAATCATACTAGCTGCTTTCACAATTCAAATAAGAGAATCATAAACTACTCACCATGGGTTTACATCCAACAAGATCCTATTAGGATGCCATGAGTCATGCCGAGAGGGATATAGATTTGGCATGACCAACCACGTGTTAGGAGCACAACAGAAGTTCAATTCCTTCACCTAGGATATCTCTAAGAGGTGGCCCAAGTCCGAGCCCGTCAACATATTCAGTTGGAGCCACATTCACTCAAAACTTAAGCCAATGAGTTATGAGCCAACTATGATATATTAACTACTCAACACCATATTAATTCTACGATATGGAACTTTTTAACATAACTCACACACATATCTTAACAATTTCTATTGGCATGTGAGCTCTAATATTAGGTTTGCTCCCTCAATTTAGGTATCATTGTGCATCAACTTATCTCAATTTGAATTTCCAATGCCTAATTTCATCCTTGGTCTCTTTTTTCCCAACCGAACCATGAAGTCGCCGTCAAGCCCACATTGCTACACCATAGCGCCAATCTACTCAGAATCGAGTTGGTCACTAGGTTCCTTCCTTGAGATATTCATCAAACACCGATATATATTGAGAATGGGCCACCAATCAACCATCGGTTTTGACACAGGTGTTGAATGGTCTTGGGTCTTTTTAACCCCAAAAACTAGCTCAAAAATGAGGCTTTCCCTCACACTAATAAACCGGTCACCAGCTCTTCCACACCCAATGTAAAATAAACCCCAACACCACGTAACGACGTCTCAACATACTCTTATCATTTAGCAATTCCCTCCAAGCATAGATAGCATATGCACCATAATTAACAGATTAACACTACATTTAGCATGAAGAAATGATCATGACATGAGATTCATCTCGTTACTCTATTACTGATATTATTAATGATATTGTTTCTTTCCCTTCATGACCAATCAAGAGGGGAAGGGTAAAGGGACAACCATGCCAGTCGACTCCGATGCTCTTCATTGTGATAATATTCCCAAACGCTAGAAACAATATAAACGCTACTAGGAGCCAATGTTGATATAATTTGACAATTAATTTGCATTTTTTTGGTAATGCAGCTACAAATGAACTTATCACCATGGAGTCCTTGAAATTTGACTTGGCTACTATACAATACTGCAACAAATGATTTCTCTCCTGAAAACAAGTTGGGTGAAGGTGGATTTGGTGAAGTTTTTCAGGCATGTATTACATTTTAGAAACAATCAAGAATGCTTTACATATGAAATGAACATAATGGTGCAAAAAAAAAAAAAAACAAAACAAAATAGAAACATGTAAAGCATTTATATGTTAGTTTTAAGAGGTTGTGATACAATAAATTCATTATCTTTAGGGTAGACTCCCTAATGGACAACAAATCGCGGTGAAGAGGCTATCTCAAAGCTCAAGACAAGGTCATGAAGAATTTAAGAATGAAGTTCTATTAATTGCAAATCTTCAACACAGAAACCTTGTACAACTGCTTGGATTTTGCTTGGAGGGAGATGAAAAGCTACTGGCCTACGAGTTTGTGCCAAATAAAAGCCTTGATTACTTCTTATTTGGTATGTTGTAGTTAACCCTCTTATATGGAGAATGTATAATTTGCGTGAAATCAACTATTCGAGCTTTCACTAGTCGTGGAAACCTTCAAATTAAAAAGTTTTTCGTTCTTTCAAATTATTATAGTTTTTTTTTTGTTAAGCTACCTTTGATTGATGAGAGTAAATATATTTGCCTTGATTTTTTTAATAGATGCCACATGCTTGCAAATAATGAGTTTTGGTGCAACAATGCAGATCCCCAAAAATCGGTCAATTGAATTGGCCAATACGATATAAAATAATATTTGGGATTGCTCGAGGATTGCTCTATCTACACGAAGATTCCGTCTCGGATCATTCATCGTGACTTAAAATGTAGCAATATCTTGTTAGACAGTGAAATGATCCCGAAGATTTCAGATTTTGGCACGGCAAGAATTTTTGGGGTTGATCAAACTCAAGCTAGCACAAATAAAATTGTGGGGACTTTGTAAGTCTTAGTTTTTGAATAGATGACTTTGTCATTGGATGCCGGACTTGCTCATTTTATCTATTTAAGGATGCTACTTGATATGAATCTAAATTTGCAATATATATGTGACCAATGTTTGTTTTTGCAGTGGTTACATGTCTCCCGGAATATGCAATGCGTGGAAAGTTCTCAGTGAAATCCGATATTTATAGCTTTGGCATACTTTGCTTCTAGAAATTGTTTGCGGCAAGAGAAATAACTTTTGCCACCAATTGGATGGGGGGTGAATATCTTGCTAGTTATGTAAGTTTCACTATGCTACTACAACAAATATTTACACCGACTCCTTGTAGTTTTGTAAATTCAAATTCAAATTCTTTGGTAAAAAACTTAGTCCTTTAGCCCATAGAAAAAATTATGATTATTATTCTGTTCCTTGGTTGTAATATGGTTTTTTGCAAGATTCGGATGTCTTGCATGATGAGTAATTGAATTAATGCTACAATTTTGTTAAATTTTTCTGGAATTATTCTTATAGGCGTGGAATCAATGGAAAGATGGCAAGCCCTTAAAAGTGTTGGACCCGGCTATCATGGATTCATATTCAAGAGATGAAGCACTTCGATGCCTGCACATTTGCTTACTATGCATTCAAAAAGATCCGGCTGTTAGACCCACCATGGCCACTATAGTTTCCATGCTCAGCAGCAATTCCATTACCCTACCATCGCCTCGACGTCCAGCCTTCTTCATCCGAAGTAGAGAGCGGAGATTGAGCATCCCAATAAAAGAGCTTGAATCGGACCAATCCACTAGGAGGACTATGCCTTCGTCGACCAATGGCTTGTCGGTTACGGAATTGTACCCCCGGTGAATGGCGGTGGGAGTGAAATCCTTCTTTATAGGTGGTCTCATAGTGAGATTGCTTGGCCTCCCACGAGATTATTTATTAATAATAAGCAAACATCTATGTAGTTGGAGAATAAGCTATTAATTACTTTGAGGGGGTGGAGTGCTGAAAGAAGTGTCTATACATGTCATTATGATTCGCCTAAGACTTTGTTATTATTTGAGGCTAAATCATAAGTTGACCCCGCATTTGTACATTATTGTGCTTCTATACGACTCAATCCAGTTAGCTTCTCTTGCATAGACTAAATAATCAAATTCAAGTGCTCATTAGCTGACCTAGTAGACTACTCATTTCTTTACTATTGAAACTAGTTGGGTTTTGGTGTTGTTTATAAATCCAAGTAGTTTGAGTCTTTATATTCTTTGTCGGTAGTATAGCTCCACAAAGATTATCTATTTGCATTGTCAATGTAATTTTTCTTGTGAAATCATGAATAATTTTGTCGCGGGTGTGTCCGATATCTTGGCACAAAAGAGTATCTCAAATCTAGCATAATTCTATTATTTTGTGCTCAGAATTATGCATTTTTTGCTCTTTTGGAAAGTACATTACTATTAGAAAGAGTAAAGCGTATCTCCACTTTTCATTTCTAAAAAGACCCTTCTTAATTTTATAAAGAAATCATTTAGACCTAACATTTACCCAAATGTTACAACCCTTGTCTTCCAAACATTACATGTTGTTTTCATTATTCTCATCAATATGACAATTTCAAAGAGGTCGCTATGGTAGCTTCGTCACGCTTCAAACAACTTCTATTCTCCATTTAAGACGTCTAATTTTCTTTCCTAAGTTAAAGAAGTTGCTGATCTTAACGTTGGAAATGATATAGCTAGTACGAGTACCTAGAGGGGGTGAATAGGTATATAAAAGATTTTTCTTGATAATTGCGCAATACTTAGACAGTTGAATGATTTGCGACAAATAATAATCAACGTAAGACTGAGAAAAGAAAAGAGAGAATTGAACACGCGTTTTTATAGTGGTTCGGCTTGATTCAAGCCTACGTCCACTCTTCTGCACTGACAACCAATTGGCTGCATTCCACTATGAACAAAGAGATGTTACAGCGTTGATCTTCCTTGATTTCTAGGTGTAGATGATTTACCACACTCGCTCAAGGTATCACCAAGTATAGACACTCGTGTGTATACAATTTCGCTCAAAATGTATTGACTAATAATCAAGGTACTTCAGACTCTGGAATTTCTCTATCGATCACGTACTCAAACAACTAGAACATCTTCCTTTTTATACTCCTTTATACCATCATACCCGTTGGCATTTTCAAAAGGAATTCCTCCAATCTACCCGTTGGACGGAATCAATTAAGAAGATCATTCGAGCTATTAAAGGAACTCGACGATAGCCCATCAATCCCGTTCGCCCATACAATCGGGATCTTGGTTTCCAAGAATAGAACATTCCAAGAATATTTCGACCACCGGATCTTCAATTGATCTAGATACGAACAAAGAATCCGTTATATTTATCCAACCAAGAGATCTTCTCTAGAGGATAGGATTAAATCCTCAACCATATACTTCGGCTCGGATTTCCTTCGTCACGGATCGAAAAGATCAATGAAAATAGTCTTGAGTCTTGAGTCTTGAGTACGGTGATCAGAAAGTCTTCGACATTAAACTAGACGGTCTGCAAATATCCAGACTAGACCGGAGAAACGTTTTGTCGCCTTTCAAAATATTCGGAAAGATTTCTCTAACAATCTCCCCCTTTTTGATGGTGACAAAACTTTCCTATAGATTTGAACAACTTTGACCTCGCAAAAACATTTCTCAAGCAATATGGCTATCGTATAAAGATTAACAAAACAACCGACTCGCATCCACAGAAAATTGGTTAGTCTTTCATGAGTAATACCATGTAACAACACTTGATATAAATGCAAACAGTTAAGCATCAAACTCCACACCAAATCAATCAAATTCAAGTTCACACCCAAGTTCACTCAAGTCATACTAAAAAGAAAACATAGCCACAAAAACAAATTTGAAGTCAAAGTTTAAAGTTGGTTGGTTGGTTGGTTCAAATTGCTTCTCCCCTTTTTTGTCATCATTAAAAAATGTGAGAAAGGAGTCAAGTCCGCAGGAATGCGCAGGATCGGAAATCTCCCATGGTTTGGACTATGCCTTCTAGCCTCTTCAAGTCTTCCCTTAGCTAAGCTACCTCCTCTCCTTTGGCATTGGCTTGAAGTTGTAGAGCGAGGTCTTTCATTTTATCCTCCGGGGTAACCAAAGATGCTTGTCCAAGCATTCTTTATGGCTTGAATTTCATAGTCCGGAGCATAGATTTGGCCCCGTATTTCCAGAAAAACATCAAGAATACGACGAAAATCTACCGAATTGTCCGTCTGTGTACTTGCATTTGCTTTCTCAGATGGAGTGAATGCAGACGATGGCGCTTCTGTATAATCTTGCGTATTTGGTGTTGACGTATCGTGTCCTTCTTCAGGCAATTGAAAAGCCTGAAACTCTTCTCGGATATGCTGGAAAATTGTTTTAGACCTTCACTATTGGCAGCTTGAGGTGTGGACCTTTCTTGCTCGCCAACTCCCCTCGCCTAGGACATCAAAAGGGGAAGAGTGATGATCATGCTCTTCCGTATCTTGATTCCCCTTCTCTCCGCATTCAGCTATAGACTTTTCTTTCTCTTCTTCTCCTTCTTCGCAGCTTTTTCTCCTTCTCTCGCTGCTCTTCTTCTTCTCTCGTTCTTGGTTTGCTCCTTTTTTCTCTCGTTTCTTCCGATGTTAAATGTCGATTGAGGTACGTAACTTCTAGTCCTTATCAAGGCAAGTGATTGTGAGATCTTCCTCCTCATCTTCATCCTCCAAGATGAGAGTTTCTTCTTTTTTGGATGAGGCACCAATGGCCTCCTTCCCTTTTCTCTTTGAAGTAGACGGAACCGGAGTCTTCACTCTGAATTTCTCCATTGCCTTGGAAAGTTCTTTAGACGCATCTTCGTCAACATCTTCAAACCTACCACCATCTTATTGCACGGTTTGAACACAAAGTGTATGTGGCGGTTCAATATTCACGTGTCCGAAGATCTTGGTCACCGTGACTGGGTAAGGCAATTGTCCCTTGTCCTTCGACATTACTCGTACATGTGAAAGAGAATAGTGTGAGGGAGAGAGAACTTTTTCCCGAGTTGATTGCATACATCAATTTTGCCTCGGAATTAGACACATCGCCTTTAATGTAGACTTGGGCCTGATGCAATTGATCACAATTTTGTGCAGCACGATATTGATGGCACGCATCCTTGAATAGATGATTCTTCCTTCTACATCTCTATCTTTGACAAGTTCCAATGAGGCACGAGCAACCGAGACTTTGATTGGTTGATAACGTCCTCGTTCAACTCCAATTATGTCCGCCAACATGTCCACATCTACCACATAGTCCTGGTCTCGAACACTGAATGATATTCTATTCGCATCTAAAAAGCTGAGATTCGAATAGAAGTATGCTGTCAATTGCGCATAACCATATGTGGTATCGATTTGCAAAATTGCTCAAGTTGAAGCTGATTGAACTTCTCCTTAAGTTCACATTAATGGCATCCAAGAAATTGAAATCAATACTCCTAGGGTTTATCACCCCTCGTTTCAACAATATGAAGAACAGATTCTCCTATTCCTTCAATTTAAAACAACCATCCTTTTTCCCTTCACCTTCGCAGCAACACCCATTCTAGGTTGAAAATCACTGAACATTTTATCATCATCGTTCCGTCACGAATTTGGTCCCGACATACGAGGGTCACTTGGAATGTTCGCAAGTGCTTCCTCGGCCTTTCCCTTGGGAGCAATTCCCAAATCCTCCATTTTTCTAAAGATATACTCATTCTCATAATTCTTTAAAAAAATCATCCACGTAGTTCAACGGAGTCCCGTATTTTCAACGCACGGTAGAGTTTGTAAATATAAGAGGATTTTTGGACTCTTACTGGTCTCGCGTCCTCAATTATCTCTTCCTCCGGTTGTTGACCCGCACCTTGTGGGGTAGATGGCGTGGAGTGACGTGGTGGAGAGTGAATCGGGATCTCGTTGCCGACTTGATAATTCTTCCTCTTCGGTTAGATCGAAATGAGTAGGTCCCTCCTTCATTCTCTCGTGGTCCCCGTTTTGCGATTTTTGAAGACTTCCTCGAAGAAGACATCCTTCCTTGTTGCTGAAAGATTCCTTTACTTGCTTTCCCAAGAAAAGATGACAACTTTCTCGAAGATGAACACGAAGTAGAAACCGGATTGGGAGGAGAATACTTTTTAGGTTTTGAAGATTGGGTGAAAAAGAAACTGTATATATAACTCAATTTTGAAAAATGGAAGTTCAATCGCACAAGGAAAGTGTACGAACACTTCTTTTTAAAATCATTAACTGCACAAAATTAATCCTTTTGAAAAGACAAGATTTTGTTTTTCACGGAGACTATAAAATAACTGAACGAAAGATCGTACCTTTTCGAGTTTAGATAAAATAGCAACTTGGGTCTATATCCATGAATGTCAGTGCGAGGATTTAGAGTCCGAGAGTTTAGAGTCCGAGGTTGGTGAGTCTCTAGACTTTTAACTTCTTCAAGCTTCAAAATGTTGAGTCTCGGAACGGATAAAATTGAATTGATTTTTCTCCAAAGGCTTTGTGAATATATCTCGCTAGTTGACTTTTTGAATCAACAAATTGAATCAAGATTTCTCCATTTTGAATATGATCTCTAATGAAGTGATGTCGAATCTCTATATGCTTTGCTCTTGAATGAAGAATTGGATTTTTGGTGAGATTGATTGCGCTGGTGTTGTCACATTTGATTTATGTGCATGAGTTTTCAATCCCAAAGTCTTGTAGCTGTTGTTTTATCCATAGAATTTGCGAACAGCAGCTTTCCAAGGCTACTACTTCCGCTTTTATTGTTGAGAGAGCTACAAAGTGCTTTGTTTTTGAAAACCAAGACATTGTCCCATTTCCAAGCAACCAGTCAAGTTCCCGAAGTACTCTTTCTATCGAAAATACCGGCCGACCGCGTCTGAATATCGAGGAAGATTAAAGTCTCCCTTCTGTGGATACCAAAGACCGATGCCAAGATGAAGCAACGTGTTATAATACTGCTCTTAACCAAAGCCTTCGGTCTCTAATCTGTAGTCAATTCCAGCATCATCATCCGAATGAAGAAAGCAATCAGTCCCCCAAAGTTTTCAACATAATTTCCTGAAGCGCAAAGTTGGGCTCCCACTTGAAACCAATTTCTTAATTCTACAATCTATTATTAGTACCGGAAAGCGAATATACATAGATTGGGCGAGGCAGTCACTTTGCTTCTGAGTCAATCCTGGAACCGGAATCTCTGGAGGGGCCTTTTTATGTGTGCAGCTTTCCTTGACGGGAAAACGTACAGTCGAGTTTTGCATTGCACGCTATGGTCAGTTCAACATTGTAGCAACGCTCAAGAGGCATGGTCAAGAATTAGGAACCGTCGCTAACACTTTTTTATCTATTGTTATTCAATTTAAGGAACTCACATTTGAGGTCATCTTTGCCAAGAACTTATAACAAGACCAAGTATATGAACAGGCCCTGTCAATGTATCCATATAGCTATTGCCTTGACTTATGGCCTTTGGACGTTTTTGCTACTCGTCTCGGCAACCTTACTTAATTAAGTGGATGCGAACTTCACCAGGTCTCCCATGATAGTTACCCTTCTAGTTACCAGAATCATTAGGAGGTACTAGAGAAATTCTTGCTCTTTCGATTGATTTGGATCCCATCCTCCAATATGTCCTAGTTAAGAATGCACCAACAGCAAGCTCCGTGTTTCATACTAGAATTTAGTATTCGTTTGCCGATCATTAGACCCTTTGGATCTTCACGTGTCTTTAACTTCAATGAATTACTAATTTGCATACGAACTTTTTTCTATGCTTCACCCATAGCTCATTGCGGAGTTTAACTGATTTTTAGTTGATACAGAAATACACAGTTCGAATCCAAAAGGTCATTGGCGTAGAAGGTCTGGAAAACAAAGTACATGATGCAAGTTCAAGATCTTCTTGCTAGGCTTGGAAGCTTTGGGATTAATGTTTAACCAATACGTTCATCGAGCTAAACTCCTCCTCGCTTGATGTAAATTTCCAAGCAAACACAGAGAGATTTAACAATGAACACTGGATTTTGAGCAAAGTACTAATCAGATTAACATGTTGAAAAAGAAAATATGAACAATGCGCTTATTACCTCAGCTTTAATTATAACTATTCTTCTTTCTTCGACACCTCTTACTCTCAAAGGGAACTCTTCACAACACAGAAGAAAAGCCCAAAACAGAGCTCTAGGCTTCTGCAGACACCTCATTCTTTCTTTTACCTCTTCAATTTTTCCCAGCACCAGCGCCACCAGAACTAGCCTTGTCGCTGTAATCACCACAATTTTGGGCAATATTTCACCTCCACCCATGGCACATCTCCACTAGCGCCCTGGTACATCTTGGCAAAACAGGGTTTACAGGCTTAAAGTTTCTTCAATTTGCCTCAAATTCATCCACTTCAGGGAATTGGTTCCTGTCAAGCCACTATTGCCTCGTCAATTGCCTTCTCGATCTTCTGCTTATCAGCTTGGTTCATTTATTGAGAATTTTCATTGGCTTAATGTATTTCTCATGTTTAAGATAGTTCTCGATCGAGTTCTTGGCCTCTAATTCTTTTGACCTCCTCATCTTCCGCCTTGTATTGCTCTGCTTGAAACCATCCTTCTATCTCATCCTTGCTCAGTCTCCCCTTGTCATTCCAATTGTAATTTGTTCTTCACACTGCGGTCTTATCCTCTGCCGACACATTGAGAATTCCATTTGCATCGATGTCGAAACACACATTGATCTGTGGAACACCTCTTGGGGCAGGAGGGATGCCCGTGAGCTCGAATTTGCCCAGAAGATTGTTGTCTTTCGTCCTGCCCTCTCGCCTTCGTACACCTGGATGAGCACACCCGGCTGATTATCGGAGTATGTCGAGAATACCTGCTCTTTCTTCGTTGGGATCGTTGTGTTCCTCGGGATAAGAACAGTCATCACACCACCCGCGGTCTCAAGTCCGAGGCTCAGAGGTGTGACGTCGAGCAAGAGCAAGTCCTGCACTTTCTCATCCCCTTCACCAGTCAAGATTGCAGCTTGGACTGCAGCCCCATAAGCAACAGCCTCATCAGGGTTAATGCTCTTGCACAACTCCTTTCCGTTAAAGAAGTCCTGCAAGAGTTGCTGAACTTTCGGGATCCTCGTTGACCCGCCAACGAGAACAACATCGTGAACCTGACTCTTGTCGATCTTCGAATCCCTCAAACATTTTTCTACGGGCTCCATACACTTCCTAAACAAATCCATGTTCAACTCTTCGAATCTCGCCCTAGTGATTGTAGCGTAAAAATCGATACCTTCATAGAGCGAGTCGATCTCGATCGTGGTCTGGGACGTCGAAGACAGGGTCCTCTTTGCCCTTTCGCAAGCGGTCCTCAACCTCCTCAGAGCCCTCGCATTCCCGCTGATGTCCTTCTTGTGCTTCCTCTTGAACTCCTGCACGAAATGATTCACGAGCCTGTTGTCGAAATCCTCGCCTCCCAAGTGAGTGTCACCGGCCGTCGCCTTCACTTCGAAGATGCCCTCGTCAATCGTCAACAGCGAGACATCGAAAGTCCCGCCGCCGAGGTCGAATATGAGGACGTTCTTCTCGCCGGTCCTCGACCCCTTCTTGTCGAGCCCGTACGCGATCGCCGCGGCGGTCGGCTCGTTGATGATCCTCATCACGTTGAGCCCGGCGATCGCGCCGGCGTCCTTCGTCGCCTGCCGCTGCGAGTCGTTGAAGTACGCGGGACGGTGATCACGGCGTTCTTCACCGTCTGCCCCAGTAGGCCTCGGCGA
This sequence comes from Eucalyptus lansdowneana, assembly GCA_017140395.1. Classification (NCBI taxonomy): domain Eukaryota; kingdom Viridiplantae; phylum Streptophyta; class Magnoliopsida; order Myrtales; family Myrtaceae; genus Eucalyptus; species Eucalyptus lansdowneana. Next base: position 67,798,705 of record CM029487.1, read on the forward strand.
TCTCCTTCATCTTCGTCAGCACCATCGACGAGATCTCCTCGGGGGCGAACTGCTTCTCCTCGCCCTTGTAGCTGACGACGATCATCGGCTTGTCGCCAGGGCCGGCGACGACCCTGAACGGCCAGTGCTTCGTGTCGGCCTGGACGGTGGGGTCGGAGAACCGGCGCCCGATGAGGCGCTTGGCGTCGAAGACGGTGTTCTGGGGGTTCATGGCGACCTGGTTCTTGGCGGCATCACCGATGAGGCGCTCGGTATCGGTGAACGCGACGTAGGACGGGGTGGTGCGGTTGCCCTGGTCGTTGGCGATGATCTCGACGCGGTCGTTCTGCCAGACGCCGACGCAGCTGTAGGTGGTGCCGAGGTCAATGCCGACGGCCTTGCCTTCGGTCTTCGGAGCCATGGACGGAGCTTCGGGCTTGGACTGCGGCTGATCGGAATGCGCTTCGGGAAAAGAATCGAAGAAGAATGTGATCGGTTGTGGCGATTGCGCTGCTTGCTTGCTGTTGATGGTCTGAGCTGAGGAGCTTGGAGGGAGAGGGAGGAGCATATAAAGGCCATGGCGGGAAAGAGAGAAAGTTCCAGAGGCGACTGGAAGAGACCAGAGAGAAAGCTAGAGAGAGAGAGAGAGAATGGTGAAGGGGAAGGAGCAAGTGGAGATGAGAAGAAGAGAACGCGTTTCGAATTTGCTTCCGGGAATCGCCCGAGAGTTCTAGAGATGGAAAAAGGCGGGCAAGACTTGGACCCGGACCCGGACCGGGAGATCGGGTCTCGGGCTAGAATGACGCTTTTCGTTCGGTCCTCGTAATTTTGAGGGGGCCTCTTTTCTGGGTACCGAATTTCGTCGTATTTGCTATTCTGGCCCCGCCTATTTTACCTCCGCCTACAGTTCCGCCCTTCAAATTTACCGGGAAATTGATGAGTCGGCCCGCGAATTAACACGTGGCTCCTTCTTATATGGGCACAAATTACACTTTCTAATCCCCTTAAAAAGTTATAGAGAGAATGAAAATATTTTGCATTTTCGTTTTCCAGTGTAATATCTTGAAGCCATTATTTAGAAAAATCATTTCCTTCTTTCATTCGAAAAATTGTTAATCATACAAGATATTCATTTTTGACGCACTGATTATACATGGTATGGAAAAAAAAAATTACTTTTTTGGAAATGACAAAATTTCGTCAAATTAATGCTTAACGAGTGCCCCTAAAGTATTCATTAATAAAATTCATGTGTAAGAAACTCATCATCCTTTCATTTCTCAACATCTTTTGTACGTGAATTTCTTTTTAATTTCCAAGTAGTGTTAGTGCGACTCAAATATTTTTTCCCAAGTATAATCCAGGAAGCAATGCAAAGAGGGCTAAGTTTCATTAAGGGAAAATTGGTACTCATATCATTTTCGTATTTCTGAAATTATGCTTATATTTTAACCATGGTCACCCATGTGACAAATCTTTATTATGGGGCTTCAATTAATCCACGACTGTATTCACTAGTTTGAATATCGTTAAATCCAAACCTTTTACTTTGGCCTAATTAGATTGCAATTGATCAGAATGTGCTTTGGAAAAAGAATTGAAGTGGAATGTGAATGGTTTTCAAATGTGTAGTAGTAGTAGAGTGCAATCAACTTGCGATCACTTGCTATTAATGGTCTACGTTGGTGAGCTTGGAGCGAGAGCGAGAGTATATAAAGGTCATGACGGGATAGACAGAAAAAGTTCCAAAGATGTCTAGGAGGAGAGAATATTAAGGCCGGCATAATAAAATTTATATTTCTTTATTTCTATTTCTTTGTTAAATAGGTTTGGAATAAAAATCCATTTGATAACAATTTGATTTTTCTATTTCTTGAACAAATTTCTATTAGAAATAGATTTGAAGAAGAAATCATAAGTTAAAATTTTTAACTTCTCAATTTCTGAAATATTTATTAATTTTTTGTTAGAAATCAATTTATATTCCAAAAGTTTTGTTATGCGCACCCTAAATACACTAGTGGCGACATGTTATTTTTACATAAATTCATTGAATTGGCGACACGTCTCGTTTAGGCCCACTTGTCATAAGAGGTGAGAGAGAGAGAGGAGGATGGTAAAGGAGAGAAGCAAGTGGAGAAAAAAGGACGTGTTTCATTGCTTCCGCAATCGCCTCGAGAGTTCTAGAGATGGAGAAGGCGGTTGGGGCGTCCAGCCCGACCTAGGAGATCAGGTCTCGGGTTAAATGACAAATTTCAGTCCTTGTAATTTTGAGTAGATCTTATTTATGGACACCTAATATCATTTTATTGCAATTTTGGTCCATGTATTTTACCTTTGGCTACCGTCTTGTCCTTCAAATATACCAAAAAATCGACGGAAAATTTCAAAAATTGACTCGAAGTAACTTATTTTTTAAATAAGGACCTAAAATGAATTTTGTTTCAATTAATGACTTGAAATGATTTTGATTATTTCAAATAATGACTTAAAGTAGTTATAATTGTTTCAAATGAGGGCCTAACCTCGTCATGCCAACCAGTTAAATTTTCCAACCGGCTAAGGACACTTTTGTCCCCTTTTTTTGTCTTTTTCTTTTTTTGTCTTTTTTCTTTTCTAGCATCGGCTAGTGGCTGCTAGCAAAGAGGCTACCTCTAGCAGCTAAGAAGGGCCGGCGAGGGTTGTCGAGCCTCGCTTGGGGCAAGCAAGAGTTTGTAGGCCCTTACTTGCCCTTGCTAGCGCCGACAAGGTGTCCAAGCCCTCGCGGCCATCCGCAAGGGCTTGGCGACCTTCGCAAGGGTGGCCTCCTAGGGCAAGGGTTGCCTCCTCTAGGCTAGGCCATCCCTCGCTCATGGCCGCAGGGTGGCCCTTGTCGAATTGGGTGAGGCGACCCGTGTGACATCCCGATTTTCCAATCCTATTTTCAATAAATTGAGACGGGCATTTCGTTGGCACGCGTATAGTTCCTTTCTTTGAGTCGGCCACTCATACGAAAACCATTTTATCGGGTGAAGGCATTAGAGTTTAATGCATCGGACTCGAGGTGACCCGAAGCGACCTTTCGATCGAGCTAATGCTGCAAGGGTCATTACGGACGATTAAAATCGATTAGAGATCGGAGATAGGTCGACTCGGCGGAGTGCATGTGATCGGGTGTGGGTGATTCACGGATCGCACAATTCTTGTCGATCGGCCGGGACCAGGCACTTTTCTCGATTGGGTACCCGTGTTCGTATGTGAAACCTTGAGATTACCTCGACAACCGAAAGTCGTTAATGATTCAAAGATGTACATTGTGGCTTGAGACGATCAACCCGGTCGAATATGAAAATTTCTAAAGGCTACATTGCAGGTTTCGCGCTAGTATCGTGCCAAGTGAAATTAAGTGGAATTGAGATCGAATTCGGTAAATGGAAGTACGCATGTTTTTGTGTCACAAATCTTTTTAGGAACATTGACTTATCTTTGGAAGATTTTTCTGTGCAATCGAGTTTTTCAGCAATTAAACCGAGAAAATGGCTAATTTGGCTCGATAAATTAGTGGCTCCGCTAATTCGTGCTTTTTTGACTTAAGTTGGTTTTATGGTCAAGTGATTATGTGAATTGAAGTGTGGTGACATTGGATTAATTTTATGGATTTCAATTTGATTCAATTGGAAGAGAATCAAGCGGAATTGGAGAATTGGTTGTACGAGGTTAATCGACTCCGTGAGGAAAATGAAAGTGCAACCGTCGGAGGTTTGGGGGGTTTGAGTGAGTGGAAAATGATGGGATGATGTCATGGTGGTGGGCCATTTTGTGCATTAAAGAAAAAGAAAAAGAAAATGGAATGGTCCCATCTCTCTCTCTCTCTCTCTCTCTCCTCCTTCTCTCTCCTCCCTCTCTTCTTCCTCCTGATCGTGCGATTCCATCTCCATCTTCTTCTCCTTCTTCGCACGCCCAGCCATGGAAGAAGTTGATTCGTGAGCCCTTGCTCGACGGTTGCTCGTCCGCTGCGTCGCTGTCGCCTCAAAGGGCGCTTCGCCGTCGCTCGCCGGCTTGCCGCTCCGCCCGCCTCCGCCCGTTTTGCTACTCGGGATCTCGGATCCGGGTCGGACGCCAATGTATAGCGGCAGCCCACGTCGCCCGGAGCCGTCGCCGCGTACGCCGTCCCGCCTCGCATCGCTCGCCGGGCCGAGCCGTCGCACCGCCTTCCGTCCGCCGCCGGGGCTCACCCGCGCTCGCCGACGCCCGGCCGCCTCCGCACGCCCCGGTCGCGTGTTCCACGAGCTGCCGGAGCTCGTCCTCGCGCTGTGAGCCACCGACGAGTTGCCGCGCCTCCTCTCGCCCGATCGCCGCCGGATCCGCTCCTCGGCCCTTAAATCGGGAGTTGCGTAAATGGGTATGGCGTCGCCATACCACCCGCGCGGGCCGACGCCCGGCTTCCCTGCCCCGTTTCGCGTGTTCCACGGAAGCCGCCCGGAGCTCGTCCCGCTGGGCGTGAGCCACCGACGAGCCGCCGCCTTCCTCGCCGACTCGCGGATCCGCCTCCTCCGGCCCCAAATCAGTAGTTGCAGAAATGGTATGGCGGCCCATTCGTGGGCCGTTTTGGCGGCCTTCCCGAACCCGGATGCTCGGCCCGCTTTTCGAGAGAAATCGATCCTCGCTAATCCGGTGAGTTTAGCTCACTAAATCTTGATTAGACGTTGGTATGCCCTAAGTGTGCTTAGTTTAAGTTAAGCAAGTTTGGGTGGTTATTTTAGTTTATTTAATTGTGATTTGAATTAAAATGTTTGTTTAATTTAAAGTGTGGTTAATTAAAGGCTAAGTTTATTTAATAATAAACCTTGATGGGACATAATAGGGTTTTATTTTTGAATTATTTAATTGTTTCAAAATTCTGGAATTTATAATATTATATTATATTTCAGAAATTATTAAAATATTATTATTAAAAAAAAAACGGAAAAATTATTTTGACCCGGTTTTAAGTTCGTGCCGGTCGTTGCTATGTATTCGGATTTTGAAATTGATGGTCGGATATCATAAATTGAATGTGGATTGTGAAAAATATGAATATTATTATTTAATTAATTTTCGAAATAAATTTAATTATTTATTAAAATTCGAAATTTCGTCTGGGACTAAACTCCCGCACTTCGAAATTGCGATTGACATTTGTGCGGTTAGAATTTGAATTTGATGATTGATTGGGAAAATTGAATGTGATTGTGATGAATGTGGGATTCTTTTATAAAGTCAAAAGTGTCGAAATTTATGGAAGAGTTGGTCGTGATTAACCACTTATTAGAGGCCGTGCGATGAGGCCGTGAATACACCTATTAGGGAGCACGATGAGGCCGTGAAACCACCTATTAGAGTCGTGCTCGAGGCCCCGTGAATACCACCTATTAAAGGTCGTGCACGATGAGGCCGTGAATACCACCTATTGAGGTCATGCAAGTGGACGTGACTGAGAACCACCTACGCAGAGGTCGTGCCCAGAGAAGCCGTGAATTGCCACCTGATAAAGGTCGTGCCGAGTGGGGCCATGATGCCACCGATTTTAATTATGCCGAGTGGGGCCGTGATTAAGAGTAATGATTGATTTGCTGAATTGACATGTAATCGGCTAAGTCGATTGATCGCTAAGACGATCCAAGTGGTTGAATTGTTTCGATGGTGTGATTGTGCCATGGTTGTTTGGTTACCATAGTTGTACGTGGTTGAATTATACAACCCGTAGATGAAGAAGACTATTGCGAGGTAAGTCTTCGTGTGATGTGGCTAGGCCACTGTGGCGTATTTTTCTTTCTAATAGGGGTTTAGGGGGTTGAACTTGCCGAGACATCGTCTCATCCCGGTTGTGGGATTAAAATTTCGGGTCCCTGGTGGACGGAGAGCGGGGATAGCTTTGGTTGGCCTTTGATGAGTTGCGCAGGTGAGAAGTTATAAGGATTGGAGTAACGTGTCGACTTGTGGGCCGTAGGACAGCGAGTTCTTTTTTTAAGAGCCGGTCTTTTGTAGATTGTTGGCCATAGACCTGCTTGTAATTCCGTTGAATTATGAAAGTGTTATGTTATGATTTTGTTTTCTCGCTTTTATATCCCGTATATTATTGTAAGGGGTTTTATAATACGTTCCGCATGCACACAAATGCATGGGGTCGGCGACACTACTCCGGGAATGTCGCATTTGATCGACCTTGAGGAGATGCGCGCGCTCGGGAGTTCGGGCGTGACACCAGCCCGGTCTTGTGGGTAGCCACCGCTAAAATATAAAGAAGGTTAACGAGGAAAAAAAAAAAGGAAAGAGAAAAAGATAAAAAGGGGAAAATTGTATATGTCAAAAATACCCTTAACTATCAAAAAGTCATGCCTTTATTTGAAATAGATATAACCACTTCAAACATTTATTTAAAAATAAGATTCATTTTATGCTATTATTTGAGAAAGTGATGACACTTTAGATTTTTTGTCATCACATTGTCATCACTTTCTCAAATAATAAAGATAAAATGAAAGATTTAGATCTTTTTTTGGAATTTTTCCAAAAAAATTGACGAAAGCTAGCCAACAATTTTTGTTTTGGTTTCAAATTGTTATTTTTCACATTTTACATCCAACATTTCAATAGCGGATCAAGACTGATTTACCAATTGGGAACTCCTGCGTGTATTAGTAAGCCCAATCAAATTAATCGCATGCGGTTCTGACCCCAAAAAGAAAATTAACAACTGCGGCAAACATTAATTTTACCATATGCAATGGTGTCATTCTCGTTTTTACCTCGTATCAAAATCCAGGACTACTCTCAAGAAAAAGAAAAGAAAAGGTGGATAGATTTAACTTAACCACACTTTTAATTCATCGTAAACAACAAAATGTCTTCATTTTACAGCTCTATTTATTTAACTGATAATGAATAATTTAAAAAATATATATTTTTAAAATCGATCATTTGTGTTATTTTGAGTTCGAGAAGACAAGTTGAAGTTAGATTTTGAGTTCGAGCAGAATTAGGATTGCGGGCTTGATAATAAGATGGTCATGTACGTGGCAAGATTAAGATACAAAACCAACCCAATTGGACGCGGCTAGCATAACAACGGCTGTCATCCCAGAAAATGTCCCCTGCTCTTTTAGCCACAATTTCCATTTTAAAGAAATTGGTAATCAATCATTGAGGTTTAAATGAACAGCAGATGCAGAAACATTCCGAACGAATAGCCAAAACTCTTGTTTCACTACTACTTCGATAAACTTTGAATACATTCGTTCAAAATACTAAAATAGTTTCTAGATCCATCCTCCTCCTCCACGCTTTGAGCACCATCATCATTGGGAACTTTTTCCTTTGGAACTACGCTAGTCTAATTTCTTCCCCTATTAATTATTTCCCCTTACCAAAATCCCGATCCTTTCAATCAAGAAGACATTCAGTTTATTCGCCCCACGTTCATGTTGAATTTAAATCTGAAGGCTTTATTGGTATTGGGCTTAAGGCCTGTCCGCCCAAGTTGGGATTTGAAAGCCCCGGCCCACGGGAATAGGGCCCGTGGAAGGAGATAAGTATAAAAGGGAGGAGAGAGAGAGAAAACACACCGTTTTGTTTAAAGGAAAAGACGTATGTTTTTCTCTCAACGCTCTCCCTCTCTCTCATTGTTCTTCAAGCGAAACCAGTGACACGCTCGAAGGATTTCGCCTCCTCGAATCGAACGCGGATCAAGTTTCTCTTCCTCCATTGGCGTCGGTGTTTTGTCGTGGCTAACAAGGTACGCTCGAATCCGTGATGTGTTTTTACGATCGGTGATACGTGATTTCTCGGGCTTCGTCTTCCGCATTGATTTAGGGGTTCGATTCGGTGTCGAATCGTTTTTCGGATCCGTTATTCCCAACAATGGTATCGTGCCTAGTTCGCGTTTTTCCCGACCTGTTTTTGATATTTTTGATTGATTTTTCGAAAGAACTCGGCCGTACGGATCGAGGCTAAAATCCCAACACCCGAGCGGTTGTTCGGCCATTTTCTAAGTTTTCGTAAGTCGAAATCCAATTGTGATGGTATAGGAAGAAAGGCGACATCGAGACGAGTACGCGTCCCGTCAAGCGCCGCCGAGCGACGCCGTACGCGCCCACACGCGTGGCCGGAAGGCGGCTGCGTGTGGGTGCGGCGCCCGGAGCGCGCTGGATCGCCGGCGCGTGCGGCACACGCGTCGTCGGCGAACCGGTGTGTGCACGCCGCCGGCGGGCGGCACGCGCCGGTCCGCCCGACCGCGCGTGCGACGTCACGTGATAACGTCACCGATGACGTCATCGCCGACGACGTTTCGCCGGTGGTCACCGGACGCGACCCGGCCGGCGATCCGATCCGGCCGAACCGCGGGGCCGGCACACGCTCGGACGTGCCGAGGTGACGTCACGCGTGATGTCAGCCCCGTGCACGCGCGGCTTGCACGTACCGTCGGTGGGCCCGAGCCGGCCCTTCCCGGCCCCGACCGGTTTGGCCGGACCGGTCCGCGTCCGACGACCATTGACCACCGTTGACCACCGTTGACCGTTGACCGATGACCGTTGACAGATTGACCCTAAAAAGAGAGAGAGGGAAAAGAATGTGTTTCTTTTTTTCAATTAAGTCTATGTGGATTATAATGTGACCCTTATTTGTTCACGCATTTGTTGCGTGAACAATCACTCACGAGGTTGCGCACACCTATTTGCGCGATTACCGATGAACAAAAGGATAAGGCTGTCTAAGTTGATAGGCTAGGCCGGCGTCATCGATGAGAGAGATGTAACTTAATTGATCATGTCCCTTCCAAGTCAGCGGGAAAATTCAACGGAGTCCATATGGAGATGGTGAGTCCTATGTCACGATCGGAAGATGAGTCAGATTTTTCATAAACACTCTTCCACACGAATGGCAAGATGTGTTGAATCGCATATGGGATGTCAGCCAATTTTGCTTCCTATAAGAAAATTGTGATGGATTTTGTAAATGAATATTTTGTATTGTTTCAAGGGAAAAGATCAAGAAATTGAACAAAGAGGATCTCGGTTCGTGTCTTGACTTTGTGTTAGTTGTATTGGCGATATATGTTAAGTGTGATTTGTGAACATATTATGTAATGATTACTACCTAATTGTGTTAATTGAAAGCATTATTGTTTTATTGGATGTCTATTATATGTTGCTTTTACGTTGCTTTGGTTCTTTGTGGGTAATTAGTCAGGTAGTTTTAGAAGTTTTTGTAGCTTCATAGAATTGATTTTGCATAAGACAATTATATTGATGATAGTTTTAAGTTAGGATTTTGGAGGATGATTGGAAACATAGTGACCTTTTGATTCTAAGCCTTACTTGAAATTATTCATTGATATGATGGGTCTATGTAAATAGGGATGCATAAATGATATGCATTAATAATTCGTGCATATTTGTCCGATTTGTTCATGAAATGGCTTTCACCACAAAAGAGCATAGTTGCCGAGCCGAACAAAGGTGAAAAGCTCAATGGAGACAACTATGAAATTTGGCAAATGAAAATCCAAGATGTGCCGAAAGAGCAAGAAGCACTTGAGGCTCTTATCCCGACCATGGTAGAACCGAAGAGGGAACCACCGCACAAAGACAAAAGAGACAAATAAGCTTTTTCTCGTGGAAAAAAAAGAACTCTCTAGCTCGCATCACGTTGCGAGCAGCATGGAAAATGACGATCATGCGAGAGTTTCGGCGTTTTGACAATGCCAAGGAAATGTGGGAGGCATTGGCGGCTAGATTTGGTCATACTTCGTGACTGATCGAGGCGGCTCACTATCGATTTGACGCTTATAAGAAGCCTCATGGTCGACCATGAAGCAACATCTTAGAAAGATGTCAAACATGATAACTGAGCTGAAAGATGCTGGTCATGTCCTCACAGATGAGCAGCAAGTGCAAGCAGTGATTCGTTCCTTGTCTCAGAGTTGGGAACATATTAAGGTGCACGACTCATAATGAAAATATCAAAACCTTTGAGGATGCAATGCGTCATCTTGAGCTGGAAGAGGATCGCCTCTTGCGGCTAAGCCGGATGCCGAACTCTATCATGCTAGTTCTAGCTCACATGGAGCTTCGAGCTCCAAACGCAAGCGCCCTAACTGGTTTGATAAAGGGAAAGGCAAGGAAGAAGCAGGTCCTTCAGGGAAGAAACCCAAGTTTAACCAACATGATAGAGGAAAGCGTCCTCGCATGAAGAAGCTTACAAGGGTGAAATGCTACAACTGTGACAAGAAGGGTCACTATGCTCGGATCGTCATGTGAGCCAAAGAAGGTATGCACCCTTGTACTTTTCAGAACTTTGCTTATGTGTCGAGTTCTGTGTTCTTAATCGAGTCTAATCCTTTATGGATTTGTGGATTCGGGAGCGACGGACCATGTAGCAAAGGATAGAGGATCCGTGGAATTCCGACAAGTACCAACTCGGAACTAAGTGGATCTATGGGAAACAACTCTAGAGCTGAAGTGAAAGGAATTGGCACATGCCAACCGAATATGCGTGGTGGACGCACTTGGTTCCTTCATGATGTGTTGTATGCTCCGTAGATTCGTTGGAATTTAGTGTCTCAGATAGTGTTGGTTAAATTAGGTTTTAATATGAACTTCTATAGTAGATGTGTGAATTTGTTTTTGGATACAAATTACTATGGTTGTGGTTATTTTCTCGGATGGTTTTATTGTATTAGATATTGATTATGTTAATGTTAATGTTTGTTATTCCCTTCTCACGTCTCCTAATAAATATGATAATGATGTGAATGTGGCATGCTAGACTTGGTCATATTGGCCAACAGCGTATGAATAGACTAGCCAAAGAGGGCTTGTTGGGCAATATTGAAAAAAGTCGATTTGTCCATATGTAAGCATTGCCTAGAAGGGAAAACGACAAGGAAACCATTTGGAAAAGGAAAAAGAGCTGAATTTCCTCTCGCATTTAATCCATTCTCGATGTCTGTGGTCCAATGAATGTGAAAGGAAGGCATGTGGCTGTTTATTTCATCACTTTTATTGATGATTATACTCGATTCGGATATATCTATTTGATTTCTCATAAATCAAGCAATAAGTTGTTTTAAAAGGTTTATAAACCTGGTAGAGAATCAATTAGACAAGAAAATAAAAGCATCGAGATTCGATCGAGGTCGAGAATATTTATCTCGATGAGTTCAGAAAATTATGTGATGAAAAAGGAATAGAAAGATAGTTGTCTATTCCATATACTCCTCAACAAAATGGTGTTGCGGAGAGAAGAAACAGAACCCTACTGGAAATGGTTAGGTCCATGATGACGCATGCTAACTTACCAATTACTTTTTGGAGTGATGCATTGTTAACTGCTGCCTATATACTTAACCGGGTGCCTTCCAAATCAGTTACTTTCACTCCATATGAGTTATGGACAGGTAGAAAATCGGACTTGAGTTTTCTTAAGCCATGGAGTTGTGCTGCCTATACACATGAGTCCTCTCACAAGTTTGAGAAATTGAGTCCCGGAGGAAAGAAGAGTATTTTCATAAGATACTGAACACTCGAAAGGGTATGTGTTCATTGGTGAGGTGAAAGTGGAAGTATAATTGAATTCGGAATTACGAGATGTCACATTTTTAGAGGATGAGTTTCCTAAAAAGGGCGAAATAGGGGAAGATCACTCCCTATTTGAGACCTTGATCAAGATAATGATATTAGTGGAGTTCATCCAAGTGGGAGCATAATAGGGAATGATGTGCAAAGTGTACAATCTCCCATACGGCAAACAAGTCGCCAAGGTATTCCCCCGTCGACGTTTTGACATTGAAGGGGAAACTTTTATGGTTGCTCCACAAGATGAGGATGAGCCAAGAAATATCAATGAGGCTTTGAATTGCCCTAGTAAGGAAAATGGATTCATGCAATGGAAGAGGAAATGGAGTCAATGAAATCAAATCAAGTATGGGAACTAGTTGATCTTTCCAAAAGGACGCAAAGCTATTGGGAACAAGTGGGTTCTCAAAATAAAGCGAAAGGCCGATGGCTTGATAGAAAGGTATAAGGCTCGCCTTGTGGCAAAAGTGGTATAATCAACATGAAGGAATTGATTATGAAGATACGTTTTCTCCGTAGTAAGATTTACCTCGATTTGCATTATTCGGCAATAGTGGCTAGTCTGGATCTTGAGTTACATCAAATGGATGTAAAGAGATTTCCTCAATGGAGAATTAGAGGAAGAAATATATATGGAACAACCTGCTGGTTTCATAGTGAAAGGCCAAGAAGAAAAAGTATGTCGACTTTTGAGGTCGATATATGATCTTAAGCAGTCATCAAGACAATGGTATATACGTTTTCATAATGCCATAATGGCATATGATTTTAAAATGATTGATGAGGATCATTGTGTATATATCAAAATATCCAAGGATCAATTTGTGATCATATCATTGTATGTTGATGATATACTGATTGCCGGAAGCAATATGGAGTTGGTTTATACCGTCAAGAGATGGTTGTCTTCTAACTTTGAGATGAAGGATATGGGTGAGGCTGCATACATTCTTGGAGTTAAGATTTCGAGAGATCGTTCGAAGAGATCGTTGTCTCTTTCGCAAAGAAATCTATATAAATAAGGTTCTTGAACGATTTCGTATGCAAGACTCGTAAACCCATAGACACTCCTATTGCAAAAGGTGAAGGATTGAGCCATAGACTGTGTCCAGGGACTCCATGAGAGAAGGAACAAATGAAACATGTTCCTTATGCTAGTGCTGTTGGGAGCTTGATGTACGCTATGATGTGTACAAGACCCGACATATGTTTTGCATAGCTTGAATGGTGAGTAGATACCAATCCAATCCGGGTCCAAGACATTGGAAAGCCGTCAAGAGAATACTAAGGTATCTCAAGGAAACCGCTGATTACAAGTTGAATTACCAAGGAAAGGATCTCGCGACTTGAAGGCTATTCAGATGCTAATTGGGGAGGAGATTTAGATGAAAGGAAATCTACCTATAGATTTGCTTTCTTATTGAACAATGGCGTCATATCATGGAGCAGTAAGAAGCAAACGTGTATAGCCTTGTCCACGATGGAAGCTGAGTTCGTGGCATTATTATCTAGCGGTACAAGAAGGAGTTTGGCTTAAAAGATTTTTGGATCATTTAGGTGTTGATGAGAAAACTGCAAATCCATTGTTGGTTAACTGTGATAGCCAAGCAGCTATAGCATACACCAAAGATCCAAAGTATCATGACAAGACCAAACATATAGATACCAAGTATAACTTTGTAAAAGATATGGTTATGCTTAAAGGATGTGAACTTACAATACATATCTACGCATAGAATGGGAGCAGATCCTATGACAAAGCCAATACCTAGAGATGTGTTTTGTGGTCATGTAAAATCTCTAGGATTGCGTAGAGTCTGATGTACTGAATTGTAATTTCCCTGAGTTGTTCACAATTATGAACTAGTGTTGTTTCATTATTAATGCCTATGAATCTTTGTATGATCTTTATGCATCTTAATGCTCAGTGCATTATTTTAAGTTGAGAAGTATGTTGGACAGATATAAGATTAGCCCACTTACACGGGTAATCGCCTATGTTTACTGTGTGATAAATAGAGATGAGACTGTTTTTAAGCTTATTATCTATGTGATAATCGAGAATTCAAGCTTAAAATACGATGTCGCCTTAACTGAATGTTAAGATGAGGACATAATACTTACTATGTCCGAAAGTAAAATACCCCACATATTTTACTTTATTTATCTAAGATGCCGTATGTGAGTTCTGAAGTGAATTTTGTAAAAAGTAGTAGATAAACTCAAGTTAGACATTGGGTATGTCTGAACTATCATCTGTACGGTATTGAAAGGTGTAGACATACGCTCTATGGGAAAGGAGTTAATACCGTAATACATATTTCATACTACGTATGCATGAGACGACCAATAAGAGTGGCAAAGAGTTTGATCTCAACTTTTATGACGTGTGAGACTCTTGAGGAAAAGAGTTCATCAATTTTTTAGTCCCCTCATAACTCTTACTTATTCTCAAGATTTCTATTTAGTGTTTGCTATCTTAGGGTGTTGCCAATGGTCATGAGATGATTCGATCTAATGGGGCATTTCTAGAAAAGCAAGCCGGACTAAAATTGAGAGTTTGAAGGAAAGAGAGGAAGATTGATTTTGAGAATCACATTGTGGTTTTGTATTCACCGGTCGACATCAATTATGACTGCCTTTGTGATAATTATAATTAGAATACAATATATATATATATATATATCATGTTTAAAAGAGATCAAGAGAGATATAAAATGTGATCGATCGATCTAGGCACGGCATACTAAATCTACTCGTAGTGTGACGCACATTATGAGCTGCTATATATATTCCTAAGATGTATAGCAACGAAGCTCAAAATATGTCATACAGTTATTCACCGGTATGAATGTTGAAGAGAGGTAAAGAGAATATCGCTGACCCACCATGTGTGAGTGGGAAATGAAGGCTTTATTGGTATTGGGCTTAAGGCCGGGCCCGCCCAAGTTGGGCCCGAAGCCCGCCCACGGAATAGGGCCCGGGAAGGAGATGGAAACATAAAAGGGAGGAGAGAGAGAGAAAAACACACCGTTTTGTTTAAAGGAAAAGACGTATGTTTTCTCTCAACGCTCTCCTCTCTCTCGTTGTTCTTCAAAGCAAAACCAGTGACACGCTCGAAGGATTTCGCCTCCTCGGGATCGACGGGATCAAGTTTCTCTTCCTCCATTGGCGTCTATGTTTTGTCTGTGGCTAACAAGGTACGCTCGAATCCGTGGTGTGTTTACTGATCGGTGATACGTGATTTCCGGGCTTCGTCTTCCGTATTGATTTAGGGGGTTCGATTCGTGTCGAATCCGGCTGGATCCGTTATTCCCAACAAAATCTAACCGAGGAAAGAAAAAAATTACTTGAATTTGGCGTCATGCAGTTTTTGAATCCTTGAAAAAGTAAGAAAATTTTGATATTTTTTTTGGACGGTGAAAAGAAAAATTATATTTGAAGAAGGTGGGATGGGTATTCCGTGCCCCATCCCAAAACTCACTCGGTGTGGACTTTATTCACTCCATCATCGGCGGAGCAATGCAAGCATTTGATGGGGGCAGGGTGGGTAGTGAGTATGCGGTGGGCGGAATAAATTGCCATCCTTAGTCAATTGAAGTAGAAGTGCCCCTCAAACCCAAGACTTCGATGGCCAGGCTCGTGGCCAAGCGCCCGGAACCGACCCCTAGAGTCCCAACAGTGCATGAACCAGGTATCTTCAATCTAGGGGTTAGGGGGGTCTTGGGATCTGAGAGCCGAGGCTCATTTCCCTAGCATCGAGATCCAAATTTTATAATAAAAAATAATTGATTGACCGTTTTAATTTACTGTGAAAACAATTATTTGATTTTGTTTTTGACTAAATAAAATCAAATAATTATTAATTATTACTATGGAATCCACTTGAAATAATTTATTGGCTCACAATAAACGTTCATACTAGAACTGAAATCAGCAGATCGCGTCTCAAGTTGAATGACGCTTTTTTGGTCCTTGTAATTTTGAGGGGGCCTCATTTCTGGACACTGGATTTCATTTTATTTGCAATTCTGGCCTGTATATTTTACCTCCGAAAATCCTGCCCTTCAAATTCACCGGGAAATTGATGAGTCAGCCGGCGAATTGACACATGGCTCCATTCGTGTATAAGACTCTAAACAAGTTACCCTTTTTAATCCCCTTAAAAGTTACAGAGAGAATGAAAGAGAGAATGAAAAATATTGTGTATTTTTTTTTTCCAGTTCAATAGCTAGAAACTATTATTTAGAAAAAAATCATTTACCTATTTTGTTTTAAAAAATCGTTAATTATACCTACTGAAGAAAGATATTCATTTTTGATGCACTGACGGGAAAAGATTTACTGCTTCGAAAATGACAAAATTTCCTTAAGATAATATTTAACAAGTGTCCTTAAAATATTCATTAATATAATTCGTGTGTAAAAAACTCCTCATCATTCCATTTTTAAACATCTTTAGTACGCGAGTTTCTTTATTAATTTCCAATCGGTCCTAATGTCACTTAAATTTATTTTTTTCCTTTTTAATCCCAAATATAATCTGGAAGGCGATGCAAAAGAGGGTTAAGTTTCATTCAAGAAAAATAGGTGTTTTTCTCACTTTCATATTTTCAAGATTATGCTTATATTTTATTCATGTCAATCATTTCATGGCACAAATTTTTATTATGAAGCTTCAATTAAGTCCCTTAAATTACATGACTATTTCCACCAAACAAATTAAACTTTTTCGAGAGAAAAACAAAGAACTAATATTTCTTTCTAACCTAATACCCAAAAAGAAAATCCAATTATAAACTCACTGCCCAATTCATTTTTTAGACTCTTGTACATAGATTGAGGTGGCAACCTCGGTCTAAAAAGACAAAAATATTTCCTTTTTCCACTTGTATTCACAATTGCATTGCAGGGGAAGTGAAGGGGCTTTAGGTTTGTATTTACTTAGCCTTGCCTTAACCGACCATCACACGGTCTCCCTTGTCACTTAACAACTGCCAGGCACTTTTAATTGGGGGCAAGTATAGAATGACAATGCTTTGAGCAGGCACTTTTACTTGGGGGCAAATATAGAATGACAATGGGGAAAAAGTATAAAATAATAATACCTTTTTTAGGAAATATATGTGAAACTTTTGTTTTAATTTTATTCTTATTCTAACTCTAGCACTTCTACTTGGGGCCAAGTATATAATGAAAATGGGAAAAGTATCACTTAACAACTACCTGCTCACCCACTTTTACTTGGGCAAGTATAGAATGACAATGGAGAAAGTATAAAACAATAATGCTTCGAGCAAGCACTTTTACTTGGGGGCAAGTATAGTATAACAATGGGAGTATAGAATAACAATGGGAAAAGTATAGAATGATAATGCTTTTTTGGGAAATATATGTGAAACTTTTGTTTTTATTTTACTTCTTATTCTAACTCGCACTTTTACTCATGGGCAAGATAGAATGATAATGGGGAAAGTATAGAATGATAATGCTTTTTTGGGAAATATATGAAACTTTTGTTTTAATTTTACTCCTATTCTAACTCGTACTTTTACTTGCGGGCAAGTATAGAATGACAATGAGGAAAGTATAGAATGGTACTGCTTTGTTTTTGGGAAATATATGTGAAACTTTTGTTTTAATTTTACTCATATTCTAACTCTCGCTCTAACTCTCACTCGAACTCTCACTTACCTCTGAAAAACTAATTCATCCCAACCCCCAACCCCGAGAAGCGGAGATTCGAACCCCTCACCTCCCCTTCATACTGGAAGGATGGCCACTAAGGTTAACAAGTTTAAATTGATAGTTGAATGGGTTGATAGTTTGGAAAGTGAGAGGAACTCTAGTAGAGAATGTTTTGTATAGCCGAAAAATGTTTAGATGAATATAAATGAGGAAAGAGCTTTCCTATTTATATAAGAGGTCCCCCTATTTCATAATTGATATTTGATCTAATTGATGAGATTGCATATCTTTATTTATCAATTACCAACATTTAAGTTGAGAATACTCTAGATTTCAGGAGAATTACCGTATCGTCCATGCTTGAGAATGTTCTGGAAAGATGCTGGTTTCTGACAATGCAATGAAAGTCGTGGCATTAAACTCATCAGCGGTACCTGCTTCCTCAATGATCTCCTTGATGTCTTTGACCGCATCTTTAGTTTTTTTTGAAACAGAGACAATGTCATTTAGCCCGTCATGAATCTGGCTTCCACTGGTTTGAATTTCCTCACTATCCATCTGCATGTCCTACTTTTGCCACTTCAATTTGATCTGTTGCTTCGGCTAGTGATTTGCCGAAGTCTTTCTTTTGTTTGACAAATAAAGCTATAGAGATAATGACACAAATAATTCTTAAACTTTGATTCAATATATAATTTGATCTCTACACTTTTAATTAATTTAATATAATCCTTGAATTTTAGCCTAATGTATAACTTTCGGTATATGTTTAATATAGTCTTTGAATTATATAAAAATATTCGATGTAGTCTCTTGAATTATATGAAAATGTTCAATAGGGATTATATTGAACATGTATCGAAAGTTCAAGGACTATATTGAACAAATTAAAAGTTCAATGACCACATTGTACATTAGATGAAAGTTCAGGGACTACTTTGTACATATTGAAAGTTTATGAACTAAATTACAGTAGATCGAAGTTCAAGAATTATTTGTGTCATATTTGTGGTGGAAAGATAATAGCTAACTATAAACCCTAAGAATCCAAGTTTCATAATTTGGAGGTCTTGATGAGGGTCAAGAACATAGGAAAATGACATAATCTTTCCTAGAATTAATTTCTTAAATAAGTAGTTGGAAGCAACGTCCCATATTTCGTGAAACAAATAGACAAGTGAAACACTAGAAAGAATGGTATGATTTATCATTATGATGTTTTGCTCCTTATTCTCCTATATTGTCCTCTGTCTTTTCTTCTTAAACATCTAAATGCTTAACGGTCTACTAAACCCCGTGAATAAATATGTTAAAACAAATAATAAGCTAATTTCGTAACCAATATTTGATGGGCTCCTTATTTTATGGGCTAAATTATATTTAGTAAATGAGTCATATATAAACAATAATAAGTGCGTTAAATGGGTTCATAATCTATTTAGGCCTAACTCAACGACTTCACTGCACTTTCTCAAGCCGTATCGTGCTTATTTACTCTGTTCTCTTACCCTAGTTTTGGGGATGAGTTTTCTTATATTGAATTAAATATAAAAGTGTCTTAGCAACCATGTGTGAGATCGGGTGTGCATCGGATTGGACATTTTTTTTTTTTTTTTTTGAGCAAGTGCATCGGATTGGACATGAATTACTATTTTTATTACATGATAATGGATCAATTTAAGCCTGGTCATTTTCGACCCATCCAAACCTGGCCCGACCAATCTATTCATAAGCAATCGGTGCTTCCGTTGAGTTCAAAAACGTTCTAACCGCCGTTCCAGAACTCTCCCGCCGAACTCGGATTTAACTCCAGTGTCGACTCATCTCCCACCTGTCACCCTCCCGCTCCTCCCACCGGAACTCTCCCTGCATGCAAGCCGTCTTCTTCGACGCTCGCGCTCTAATAAAGAGAGGTTCCCGGACCACCTTCTCTTCTTCATCACGCACCACCCAGTCCCCTCTCCCTCTCCCTCTCTCTCGCACGTCTAAATCAAAGCCGACCAAGAACCCTCAATCGACCTAAGCCTCCTAGAACATCGACAAAAGGTAATAATGGCGGCGAAACCGGCGGAAGGCAAGGAAGGCAAGGCCATCGGCATCGACCTCGGCACCACCTACAGCTGCGTCGGCGTGTGGCGGCACGACCGCGTCGAGATCGTCCCAAACGACCAGGGCAACCGCACCACCCCGTCCTACGTCGCCTTCACCGACACCGAGCGCCTCATCGGGGACGCCGCCAAGAACCAGGTCGCCATGAACCCCCACAACACCGTCTTCGACGCCAAGCGCCTCATCGGCGCCGCTTCTCCGACCCCTCCGTCCAGTCCGACATGAAGCACTGGCCCTTCAGGGTCGTTCCCGGCCCCGGCGACAAGCCCATGATCGTCGTCTCCCACAAGGGCGAGGAGAAGCAGTTCTCCCCTGAGGAGATCTCGTCCATGGTGCTCACCAAGATGCGCGAGATCGCTGAGGCCTTCCTACCCCGTCAACAACGCCGTCGTCACCGTCCCCGCCTACTTCAACGACTCCCAGCGCCAGGCTACCAAGGATGCCGGCGCCATCGCTGGCCTCAACGTCCTCCGCATGATCAACGAGCCCACTGCCGCTGCCATCGCTTACGGCCTCGACAAGAAGGCCTCCAGCACTGGCGAGAAAAGCGTCCTCATCTTCGACCTTGGTGGCGGCACCTTCGACGTCTCCTCCTCACCATTGAGGAGGGCATCTTCGAGGTCAAGGCCACTGCCGGCGACACCCACCTTGGCGGCGAGGACTTTGACAACCGCCTTGTCAACCACTGCGTCCAGGAATTCCGGCGGAAGTACAAGAAGGACATCAGCGGCAACGCACGGTCGCTCCGCCGGCTGAGGACTGCGTGCGAGCGTGCTAAGCGTGCACTGTCCTCGACCACACAGACCACCATCGAGATCGACTCGCTGTTCGAAGGCACCGACTTCTATACCACCATCACTCGGGCCCGTTTCGAAGAACTTGAACATGGACTTGTTCCTGAAGTGCATGGAGCCTGTCGAGAAGTGCCTGAGAGATGCGAAGATTGATAAGGGCCAAGTTAACGAGGTCGTCCTAGTCGGAGGCTCGACGAGGATCCCGAAAATCCAGCAACTCCTGCAGGACTTCTTCAACGGGGAAAGAGCTGTGCAAGAGCATCAACCCCGATGAGGCGGTCGCCTATGGGGCGGCAGTCCAGGCTGCGATCCTGACCGGCGAGGGGCAGCGAGAAAGTCCAGGACTTGCTGCTGCTCGATGTCACGCGCTCAGCCTTGGCCTCGAGACTGCTGGCGGGGGTCATGACCGTGCTCATCCCCAGGAACACCACCATCCCCGCCAAGAAGGAGCAGGTCTTCTCGACCTACTCAGACAACCAGCCCGGCGTGCTGATCCAGGTGTACGAGGGCAGGCGGGCGCGGACCAAGGACAATAACCTTCTAGGCACGTTCGAGCTCAAGGGGATCCCACCCGGCGCCAAGGGGAGTGCCACAGATCAGCGTGTGCTTCGACATCGACAAGAACGGTATCCTGAACGTGTCAGCAGAGGACAAAACGGCTGGAACGAGGAAACAGATCACCATCACCAACGAGAAGGGCCGGCTGAGCAAGGACGACATTGAGCGAATGGTGAAGGAGGCGGGCGGTACAAGGCTGAGGACGAGGAGGTGAAGCGCAAGGTCGAGGCGAAGAACTCTCTAGAGAACTACGCTTACAACATGCGGACCACCGTCCGGGACGACAAGATCGCTGGGAAGTTGAACCCAGAGGATAAGCAGAAAATCGAGAAGGCTGTGGACGAGGTGATCGAGTGGCTTGACAGAAAACCAGCTGGCCGAGGTGGATGAGTTCGAGGACAAGCTGAAGGAGTTGGAGGCGGTGTGCGGTCCGATCGTATCGAAGATGTATCCGGGGCGGCAGTGACGCTGCCGATGGGAGGTGCCGACGGCGATGTGCCGAGAGGCAGTGGCGGGTTCGGTGGTGGAGCAGGGCCTAAGATTGAAGAGGTTGACTGATGATGAGGATGAGAAATAGCTTAGGAGAGATCTTTATGGTTGCTGAATGTTTTGTTGTGCTTCTTGACGTCAGTCGTCCGTTTCTTTCCTTCTCTTCTTGGTTGTCCTCCTGTTTTGTGTTTGTTTTTCGGGCCTAAGTTGTTGTAAAAAATGCAGGAAATGGTGTGTTGCTCAAAGGTGTCTTGCATATTTTCTACACTACGGTAATTTAAATGTTTAAATGTCTCAGAACAAGTTGTTGTGTTGTTGGAATTAACTATACGTAATCAGATTAATGATAAATGATTAGATTAATGATAAATGATTGGGTGGCGATTTTTAATTTATTATGAAATATGAAGGTTTATTTTAAATTACTATTTTTTATAACTTGACTTAAAAGTTATTATAGCTTAAGCTAAATCAATAGGGATTAAGTTTTGATGAACAATATATCACAATTAGGGATCGTGTGTCAAATGTGAGGTCTGATCAGAGCTAGACCAAATCCGATTTCTAGGGAGGATTGGGTCGATTGGATTGAGATGAAGCGGTTAGAGTTTTTTATGTAAATTGAGAATTAGATGAGATAGTTAATGCGTTATCTACAGTACTACCTGAATCGGACACAAACTAAAGATTGTATGATGGAGCAATCTTCATTTATTAGTATTTTATTTGTGATTAGTAATTTCATGCTACATTAAATTCAACTTTTAATGTGTTTAGAATCTTTTAGAAAGAAAATAAATATTTTTTTGCAAAATAATATCGCCAAATTTTAGGTGAGATGGGGCCGATTTCCGGTTTCACGGACTGAGAAATGATTTCAGTCCGATTTTTTTATTTTACGCGAGAATTGATTACGATCACCCCTATCTTCGAGAACGAGAGTTTTGCTCTCAATGGTTCGACAGATTTTTTATTTTTTATTTTTTTTAATGCATGATCTATTCCCCCGCCATCCAATTCACCACGCGTTCAAAGGATCCATGTGCTCTTTTTAATTAGAATATGCCTTGCTTTGAAGCTCGAGTCGGCATTTACTAATTTATCGCCTCATAAAAAAATGCATATTATACCTTGTTCAAAAGTAATATAAGATAACACCTATTTTGAGAAAAATTTCATAATAAAAGAAGATACTTTTTT
Source organism: Eucalyptus lansdowneana (assembly GCA_017140395.1). Classification (NCBI taxonomy): domain Eukaryota; kingdom Viridiplantae; phylum Streptophyta; class Magnoliopsida; order Myrtales; family Myrtaceae; genus Eucalyptus; species Eucalyptus lansdowneana. The sequence continues at coordinate 67,821,116 of CM029487.1, forward strand.
AGAAATTCATTTTTTAGAAAAACATATTTTCCCCCTTTTGGACTGAAAATTCATCTTCCTAACTTTAAGCATACATGTTTTCTTTAATTGTAAATGATATTTCGTTGATCAATAATTTTTCAGCAAATCATACATGTAAAAGTCCAAAAAACTAATTTACGGAAAAATTCTTTTGCTCAAACGAATATGCCATTATTTATGAAGGTTGAATGCTTACTCATGCACGATCGGAAAAAAATCTAATTAAAAAAATGATTAAATTACCATTCTTGTATAAATTAGAGGATTTTCCGAAATTAATTAAGATGCAAAGTGTAAACGTTTTTTTGTCCCCACTCTCATGACGATTTTTTTAAAACCTATTTTCGCTCGAATGTATGTATAAAATATTAAAATGCTAATGGCGAAGGGCACAATTGAAAGAATTCTATAAATTCGGTATCAAAAGTGCAACCGCCAACGCCGACGTCGTTTCCAGCATCTGCAAAGCCCGAATGAAACTTGGGTTTCCATCCTCTTCCTCCCCCTCCTCCTCTTCCTGCTAATACAAATCAACGTTCCAATCTCGAATTCTAGGGTTTCCTATCCTCTCTTGCATCTCGAGGGATCTGCTGTTCCCCTGATCGATCGAGCCCTCCGTAGCTCAACTTTCCCTCTCGTTCGAAAACCGTAACGGAACTCTTCCTTCTCTCCGCGCCCGCCGGGAAACATGCCCGCCGCCGCGGCCGCCGATGACGACCTGAAGAAATTGGAGTACCTATCGCTGGTCTCCAAGGTTTGCTCCGAGCTCGAGACTCACTTAGGCTTCGGCGACAAGGTGCTCGCCGAATTCATCACCGAGCTGGGCCGGAACTGCGAGACGGTCGACGAATTCGATGCCAAGCTCAAGGAGAACGGAGCCGAAATGCCCGATTACTTCGTACGTACTCTTCTCACGATCATTCACGCGATTTTGCCTCCGAGTGATAGGGCCGATAAGCAGCAGGGAAAGAGAGGCGACGACGGGGAGGGTGGTTCTAAAGGTCAGTTCAAGGCTTTGGGGATTGCTGACAGTAGAGAGAGGGTGAAGGACCTGGAGAAGGAGCTTGAGTTGGAGGTGCAACAGCGGAGGAGAGAGAGTGGAGAGTATGAGAAGGAAGGGAGGGATAGGGATAGGGATAGGGACAGGGAGAGGGACAGAGACAGGAGAGAGAGACACCGGGATAGGTATGATAGGAGAAGCGAGGGAGGGCATAGGGATAAAGAAAGAGACAGAGACAGAGATAGACATAGAGATAGAGATAGAGATAGAGATAGAGACAGGGATCATGAGGAGGTTGATAGAAGGGAAGGCATAGAGATCAGTATGAGAGAAAGTCGAAGGGATGGCTATGAAGATAATGAGGATGATAGAGAAGACACTAGAGATAGAAGGAATGGGAGGTATAATTCTGATGAACCCGAACTATATAAGGTTTATAGAGGGAGAGTTTCTAGAGTGATGGATACGGGGTGCTTTGTTCAGTTGAGCGACATTAAGTAAGGAGGGTTGGTGCATGTTTCGCAGATGGCAAGCAGGAGGGTTGCTAATGCAAAGGATGTAGTCCAAGCGGGATCAGGAAGTTTATGTGAAGGTGATTTCCATCTCTGGTCAGAAATTGAGTCTTTCCATGGGGACGTGGATCAGGACACTGGAAAGATTTGCTTCAGCTGAAGAAAGAGTGGCGATGATGATGCTTATCGTGCTAATCCAACTTCGGGGTCAAGGGATGGGCCTGTTGGCAGAACAGGTCTTTCTGGGATCGGTGTGGAGGAAGATGATGTGGCTCCATCGGCGACCCTTGAGGATGAGCTCACCGGAGGTGGGAGCGAAGCAATTGGTAGCTTCAGGCGTGTTGAAGGTAAATGAATACCCAATGTATGATGAGGAAGGGGATGGTATGGTGTATCAGGAGGAGGGAGCTGAGAAGAGCTTGAGATTGAGTTAAATGAGGATGAACCTGCGTTTTTGCAAGGGCAGACCAGATATTCTGTGGATATGTCACCGGTGAAGATTGCCAAGAATCCTAGGGGGTCCTTGAGTCGTGCTGCTGCACTGCAGTCTGCTCTTATAAGGAGCGCGGAGAGAAGTGCGGGAGCAGCAGCAGAGAACGTGCTTGATTCCATTCCAAAGGATCTTAATCGTCCTTGGGAAGATCCCATGCCAGAGACAGGCGAGAGGCATCTTGCTCAGGAGCTCAGAGGCGTTGGCCTGTCAGCTTACGATATGCCAGAGTGGAAGAAGGATGCCTTTGGCAAAGCATTGACTTTCGGGCAGGGTCGAAGCTCTCCATCCAGGAACAGAGGCAGAGTTTGCCCATTTACAAGTTGAAAAAGAACTTGTGCAGGCTGTACATGAAAATCAAGTTCTTGTTGTTATTGGCGAAACTGGTTCTGGAAAAACTTCTCAGGTTACTCAGTATCTGGCTGAAGCAGGTTACACCACCAGGGGGTAAGATTGGATGTACTCAGCCTCGTAGGGTGGCTGCAATGTCTGTTGCCAAGAGGGTGGCTGAAAGAATTTGGTTGTCGTTTTGGGGAAGAGGTTGGATATGCAATTCGATTTGAGGTTGCACAGGACCAGACACTGTTATTAAGTATATGACTGATGGTATGCTTCTTAGGGAGATTCTTATTGATGAGAACCTGTCCCAGTACTCAGTAATCATGCTTGATGAAGCACATGAGAGGACTATACACACTGATGTCCTTTTTGGACTTAAGCAGCTCGTGAAAAGGAGACCTGATCTCCATTTGATAGTGACATCTGCCACATTGGATGCAGAAAGTTTTCCGGTTATTTCTTCAACTGCAATATCTTCACCATCCCTGGTAGAACATTTCCAGTGGAGATTCTTTACACCAAACAACCAGAAAGTGATTATTTGGATGCAGCTCTTATTACTGTCTTGCAGATTCATTTGACAGAACCGGAAAGCGACGTCCTACTTTTCCTGACTGGTCAGGAGGAGATTGATTTGCTTGCCAATCTCTTTATGAGAGGATGAAAGGATTAGGCAAGAATGTTCCTGAGCTGATTATCTTACCTGTTTATAGTGCCTTGCCCAGTGAAATGCAGTCCCAAGGATATTTTGATCCCTGCACCTCCGGGGAAAGAAAAGTGGTTGTTGCCACTAACATAGCTGAAGCATCTCTCACAATCGATGGTATTTATTATATTTGTTGATCCAGGGTTCGCTAAACAGAATGTCTACAATCCGAAGCAAGGTTTGGATTCACTTGTCATCACTCCTATTTCACAAGCATCCATGAAGCAACGAGCTGGACGTGCTGGGCGTACGGGGCCTGGTAAATGTTATAAGCCTCTATACAGAGAGTGCGTGCCGCAATGAAATGTCCCCTACACACGTCCCTGAAATTCAAAGGATTAATCTTGGTCTCACTACTCTTACATTGAAGGCAATGGGTATAAATGATCTTTTATCCTTTGATTTCATGGATCCGCCATCGCCCCAGGCTCTGATTTCTGCCATGGAACAGCTCTATAGTCTAGGAGCATTGGATGAGGAAGGCCTCACCAAAACTGGGAAGGAAAATGGCAGAATTTCCTCTGGAACCGCCCTTGTCGAAGATGCTTCTTGCTAGTGTAGACTTGGGATGCAGTGATGAGATTTTGACCATCATTGCTATGATTCAGACAGGAAACATTTTCTACAGGCCTAGAGAGAAACAAGCCCAAGCGGATCAGAAGAGGGCCAAGTTCTTTCAGCCGGAAGGAGACCATTTGACTCTTCTTGCGGTTTATGAGGCTTGGAAAGCAAAGAATTTTTCTGGGCCATGGTGCTTTGAGAATTTTGTTCAGTCTCGATCCCTGAGGCGGGCTCAGGATGTTAGGAAGCAGCTTCTCACCATCATGGACAAGTATGTGTTCTTCTTTGTGTTTTAAAATCTTTGTTCTGCTTCCAAACTGCAGTATAATTTGTTGCTGTTGTTGCATAGACTTGTTTTTCTTGTTCCATATTTCAAGAGTCCAACCATATTTAGACGACATGATAATATGACTTATTGGTGATTAGACTTTACTAGTTACTTCTTTTTGTTTCTGTTGAGTACCCATCTTACTGCGTAAATTTTAATAACCTGCCCCTCCCCTTTGTGCCATGCCATAGTGAGTTCAAACTATGAACTTTACAATAATGCTGCCCATAGATCATATTGTTATTTGTGTTGACTTGAATTTGAGTTGTTTGTTATATTAATTGTTTCCATCCTTAAGAAAAGGTAACAAAGGTAAACTGTGCAGAATTTTATTAAGTGGATCTAAATGCACTCATTTTTCTCCTACTTCTTCTGTAGGTATAATTGTGTGCTATTTGCTTTTGAGCTACAGAATGAGTCACATCTGGAGTTCTGTAAACTTATAGTCATCACACCTGACTTTTGGGCCTTACGGAGCATTGGGTTAATTTAATTTTGACAATGCATTTCAGGTATAAACTGGATGTTGTCAGTGCTGGAAAGAACTTCACAAAGATAAGGAAAGCAATAACAGCAGGGTTTTTCTTCCATGGGGCACGAAAAGACCCACAAGAAGGTTACAGAACCTTGGTTGAGAATCAACCAGTTTATATACATCCAAGTAGTGCTCTCTTCCAGAGACAGCCTGACTGGGTTATTTACCATGAGCTTGTCATGACCACAAAGGAGTACATGCGTGAGGTAACTGTTATTGATCCTAAGTGGCTTGTTGAAGCGGCGCCAAGATTTTTCAAAGTTGCAGATCCCACCAAGATGAGCAAGCGGAAGCGTCAAGAGCGTATTGAACCTCTTTATGACAGATACCACGAACCCAATTCTTGGCGTCTCAGCAAAAGCGTGCTTGACATGTATGATTTACATTTCTGTCTGAGTAGTCCTCAATTTTGCTTCATCGTGTAAATGCTTGTATCTTACTTTTAGCAGAAGGTAATTTGTAAAACTCCTTCGCTGAGGTATAATGGATTCAATAACTTTTCTGGTTTGACTGGCATCTTCTCTTTCTATTTTCTGTTGTTTCCTATTGGACTTTTTGAGTTGAACAACACATTAAGCTTGTATTAATGATAATCCTCAAGGATGTACTGGTTTTGATGATTAAAGTAGTTGAGGATATTTGAGAATAGCTTGTCACAAGCATGTGCCCCTCCGCCTGGAGATAAATTAATTATTGGGTCCTTCAAGTTCTATACATATAATTTTGTGCTTGGCAAGTTGGCAAATTTGAAGGACTCTTGCCAGCCAACTTTGAATGATACTTCATGACTCTAAATCCTTTTCAATGCGTCGGTGCTTTGGATGTGTTTAAGGATGGTTTTGGACTAAGAACCTATCAAATAAGAAAATGACAAATCTTCTATTTCATGGCAATGTGAGGATTTAAGACTTCCACTTATTCAGTTGGAACTTGTTGGTGACTGAATGTAAATTAATCATATTAAGGGGGAAGCTGGAAGAGGATAAGTTTGATGTCCACATAAAAACATGTGAGAGAGTGTTTTCTGGTTGCTGTTTTCGTTGACTACCTTTCATTTATGCCCTGGCTTGTGATGGACTTGCCGGCGTTAGGAGGTCCTGCCTGTAAGAATTTGTAAATTCTCTGGCGCTATGTGATGGTTGCTAGTTAATTATTGATTGGTACTGTTATTTTTGTTTGGCCCTTCACTTTTAATGACCAAGAATGCAATCTATTACGCTCCCCAGTGGGAAGACCAGGACAGAAGATTTTTAATTGTCTTTTTTGGAGGCATAGCCTTTGACATCATTTACAGCTATGAGGTTGGAAGGATGTTAGTTTTCTAACGCCATGCTGCCTGTAGGTAGGATCTTCGTAGGAAGAGAAATTGGGAAGATTTCCTGTTCATTTTGAATTTCCTTGGGTAAATTTTCGTTGTGATTTACTTTTACTGAGATTTAGTATGCCGAGTTTTCTCTTTGTCTTGGCTTTTCCCACGGTGACCTTGTTGTTGTTAAATTCCTCCACGGTGTTGTTTTCCTGGATAACAGGCCTGAGATTTTCTGATTGATGATATCGATTTTAAGGATAGTGGTGATATTGGGGATAGTGGATAGTGATGATATTGATTGTGACCATGAGACAGAACTGGAGCTTCTAATCATTATGAATTTGCTAACTATGGATGTGATGGCCTAAATAGGCTGATTTATCTTTCTTATTTTTTTTTCATGCATGCCGGGCTTTTCTTACAAGGGCTTTGTTTGGGAAGTTGCTGAGGGGAGAAAATGAGAGGCGGGTGTGGAAAATGTGATACAATTTGAAATTTTTGTGAGAAAGTCGAGGGAAAAGCAAAGATTTTCCTCCATTTCCTTACTCATCTAAAGTCCACGTCCTTCCAAAGATAGCATTAACATCCTACTATTCTTTTGCAAGTCAGGAGTTATGTTGATCTTTGCCATGCAGGTGTTTTCTTTGGTGCTGCAACCACTATTATGCATCCATCTGGATGTTTGATTCTGCTCGTGACTAACACTTCCGGCTAGGTTGAACATTGTGCTGCAGCAACTAAAGTTAAATATTGTCATGTTACTGTTGTTGTAATTTACTCCTCCAGTTAGGTAAGCATCACGCTGCAGCTAGAATTTAATGTTTTTCGTTTGGTTGTCGATCATGAACTATTCTATATATGATTTTTCCCCTGAACCATTATATAAGATTGGTGAATAAAATGTAGCTGAGAAGCATACTGAGCTTTCTTGTGTAGAAAATTATGTGGGTTTTGAAGGATGGCAGCATTTTTCCCCTTATTTTAAGCCATGTCAATGACTAGAAGATAAAGCTAAGTTGCTCAACTTTTCTGCATATATGACGGGACTTGCATATTGGGTTGGATGATGAGTTGGTTGTGGTATGGTTGGTCCACATCAAATACTGCGAAATGCTCGAGGACAGTTCTTTTTTGTAGAGCTGCCGTTCCACAAACCTCTATTCATTGTGAAAATCTATTCCCGGGTCAAATTTTGCCCTTCCAAAATCCCTTTGTTGCTTCACACAGATTATTCTCGGCATCAGGTCTAATTTGCAGTTATCAGGACCCTTCCAGCAGATCGCTTTTGATTCTGCAGAGACAATGAAAGTGCATTCCATTTTACATTGGTTGGTCAGGCGATGACCTCCTGTTGAATGTCGGATGTTATGCTGCTAGACAGACCTTTCTGTGATAAGCAAGCGTATCTAGACATCCGAGCTACATGGTTGGCCATGGCATTTTGTCATAACTTCCGGTGACTTAAATAATTTGCATTTCTTCCTGCCTCAGTCTACTTAAGAGTGTGCTTTTTAATAATAGACTAGTAAGCTGCTGAAGAGAGCTTCAGTTTATTGAATTTCCTGCAAGCCAGTCCTCTCTCCTTGATGCAGATTGGCCTTTAAAATTCCCCTTCCCTACTAGTTGTAGGCTACAGATTAGGGACTAGCAAAATTAGAGAAGAGACGCCGGATTTGTGGGTAAAAAAAGGTATATTTATTTCCTTTCAAGGTTGTCATTCTTTCTCTGTACATGGAATTTCTCATGTTACACAGAAAGCATTTTAAAGCACAGAATCTGAGCATCCTGTTTCAAATCCATAAAGTTTCGGTCGAGACCTTATGGCTTATACGATGTGACGAATTTGATGACTCTAGGGTTTGTTCTCGTGTTTTTCTTGCTTTATACTCCTGAGCTGTTAGAGGTACGAGATGCTCGCCCTGCCCGTAATTCAGCAAAGGTTCCTTCATGAATAAACGAAGAATCAATTCTGCACCGCTGTTCTCTCTTTTCCAAAAGCTAAGCATCACAAATGACTCAGTGCTCATTTAGAATCCAATAATGACTAGCAAATGCTACTAAAGAAGATAATGACCATCCTTCGAGTTTAAGCCACACGATCCTTTGCCAAAAGCTTCTTGCTAGTGTAAACCGCATCCTTGGTCGAACATTCTTTGGGATCTCACCTTCTTCTCTGAGAACAGATCTGCACCAAGTTTAGACTGGGGCAGCTCAATCTTGTGTCGTCGATAACTCAAGGATGTTGATGACACAAGCTTGAGCTAAGAACTCAAGAATGTCGATGTTCCGAAATTGCAGTTATCTCATTTCCATGCATGATTGTAGGCGTTGTACATAATGGGCAAAACTTTGGAAATAAGCACTTTTATCGCCGTTGAATTTCATTTGTTGCTGCTTTTACTCCCGCTCAAAGATGTCTGTCAGTCACATAGTGAAAGTTAAGAAGGATGGTCAAGTGCTTAGTTTTTAATTCAAAGTGCTGAGTGCAATAATCCGAAAAGTCAAGGGGTGAATTGCATTGTCCCCTTCTACATTTGAACACAATATATGATCAGGACACTCTGTAACCTCCTACACATCTGATTCAGACTGATTTGCATCGCCCGCTGCGAATAAGTATAGTTGATACCATTCACAAAACTTTCTTCCAACCATGTAAGGTAATTAGAGTCCAAGATTCTCCATCTTTCTGGGAAGAGCCGATGTCCTGGACCAATCAAATTACCAAGTCTGGCGAATCCCATCTAGGTCTGCAAGTATAAGATGACTCTGGATTTTGGTTGGTCACAGCCTAAAAAAGTGGCTCCAGTTTCACGCAATGGTTAAATTTAATTCAGCTGCAATCTTTCTGGAATAGTAGAGTTCCGACATGGACCATTCTCTTTTAATTCCCTCTAACAGCATATCGCCAGGCCATCCTCCACACCTTTTTTCATCTTTCCTCCTGGCATAGTTGTTTATTCTCTCTGATACTTCTATCAGAAATATTATCCACGTGAAGCCGACAACGCAATCTCTCTTAATTAGCAAAAAGAAACTGCACATCTTTCTTTGAGGCCTTTTGGTATTTGAAGCAGTCTCTCTCTTTCTCTCCTGCAAATCACTGAATCACTCGCTCTTTTCTAGCTCAACTCTGCAGACATACACACCCACACACGCACGTGCGCACACAGAGGTTACAAAATGAAAATGAAGCTTCTTGTGTGGTTGTTTTTCATAGTGTCTGCTCAAACCATTCTGATCTTGGCTGTTGAATGCTTCTCCATGCCATCCAACTCTACTGACAATACACAAGGACCGAAAGTTCCAGGTAGTGTATCTTTCCTCTTCATTCTTCATTGCCACTCATTAGTGTCCTATAAATTGTCAGAAGCCACCTTTACTTCAGTGGAAAATGCTGCAGCAAGTTATGCAGGTTTGAACAAGACCAGTAAATCTGCAGAAAACGCTGATGGGAGGCTGGTGAATTCCGTTATGAGAAAATCAAAAGGGAAGGGATCTTTTGGTGGTTCAAATGTTGTCCATCGACCACCACGTAGTAAAAATGCAGCATTGTCCTCCGCTGCACCTTCTTTCTTAGTATTCTGGGCGATGTTGGCAACTTTCGGCTTGATCTGTCCTCGTCACTTTTAAGGGGCTCACTATGCTTATCATAAACTTTAATTTGGGACCGTATCTGTTCTCAGCCTTGCATTTGTGCTTGTCAATATTGCCTTCTTCGGGAATTTGGCTGTCGTTATAGTCTAGTGAAGTTTTGGCGGTTGGTTGTTTGTGTGATGAGCAGAACTTTATGGGAAACAAATCTTGGTTCTTAACCTTGATGATTTAATTTTTCATACCAGGTTTCTTTCTCTCGCTCTCTTTTCTTTAGACCTGCCGGCCCCACTGATGGTTAAGGCCAAGTCTCCTACCGCTTCTTAAGTCATCACAGGAAAAGCTCAACCAACCATACTGTATTTAAATGAAATCTTAGAAATGAAGGTGAAGCCACACGTTCAAATTCAAGAACTTCCAACTTCAATGATGCATCTGCATTTCAGCAGGCGAAAGTGGACATAATTCACAGACCTGGTAGAACTTACAGAGTAGCTCTCTGGTTGAGTTGTTCATTAACTCTCTGGTTGAGTTGTTCATTAACTCCTAGTTTAACACCTCATCCATGATGAATCTCAAGAATCAAAGCAGAAAAGCATATCTAGCTTTATATTATAAATTGAAATTCAAAATATAGTACATATTCTCTAAGTACCGCGCAATGCATCCAATCCCACTGCTGCATACAGCCGCATCAGTGCACTTACGCAAGAAGAATGAACAACATGCGCAAAAGATTTCTTTGAGGAAACTAGATAAAAGGAAAGAAGAAGGTTATTTTCTATCGGTATCAGAAACCGACCGTTCAGTCGTCAAGCTTGCACCTTTTTCGTGGTGACTCACCAGTGAAGTCGTACAAGAATTTCTCAAACAGTTTCATGTGCTCTGTTTGCAATGAGATAGCAACAGACAAGCTCCCATCACTGGTTGAGCTAGGCAATATGAATGATAGTCCCTCATATGCAATCCCACCAGGCCCCATAAAGATAGGGCGGCCCCAACCAAAGTCTGCGTCATGGATGGGCAACCTAACCCAACTAGTAATTCCCAGATTTGGACACCTAAAAGTATGCGCCCCGCGAACCAGTGCTGAGAGATCAGGCTGCAGCTCCAAGTAATCAAGGGCAGATCTTAGGTAGTCGTCATCCATTCTTGCCAGTGACTCACGGATCTTCTGTGCAGCATACGATACTGGTTTTGATATGAGATCGCCTGCAACAGCAATTGGTGTGGCTGTAAAGATCACATTGCCAAAATAACCCTGGAAGTGGTGGAGACAATCTCATCCGTCCATCTGTTGCAATGTACAATTTAGAGTCTTGATCATCAGAAAGTCCGCGTGCTCTGCATGCACATCTCCAAACATGACCTGCCAAGATTTCATAGGAACTATAACTAGTGGTGTTTCCATTTTCTAATTCTGCCTGTGTCTTCAGGGTATCTAACTGTTCCCGAGTAACTTTGAAAATAGAAACAGTACTGCTATATGGAGCTGAATTAGGAGTTTTGGGAGAAACTCGCAATGCAGGTGGAGACTGGTATTCGATATGAGGAAATTGAGGCCGTGGTGGGCTATGGGCACGCAAAAGGGTCCGGTCAATAAATGGAGGGAGCTTAATGTCAAGTCCACGAGCCAGATCAGACCATGTGTTCACAAAGTGTAGACCAGAAAATCCATCGGCCACATGGTGCTGCATGCCAACACCAAGCGAAACTCCCCCACACTTGAAGTATGTAACCTGTGTAAAGGAAACAATCGAAATTAGTAACACTGAAATCTGATTTGAACCCAACTACTTGATGAACTAGTAACTGCTAGCAAACATTAGCTTCCAAGCGGCTTACCCTTGATAAATCAATTTGCTTAGAGTAGGGTCAAATTCTGTTTTTTTTTTTTAAATGCATGAATTCCTAGAGTCAGAAAAGCTCAGCCATGTCTCTCGACCTAGAAGCAAACTAAAGGCACTAACGTGAGACCTCAATTGTTGCTGGCATGTACAATCTCTGGTCTGAGTCAAAGATAAAGGTTTTCTTCAATGTTTTTAAGTTATGATGTTTAACAAAACCAGATCTGAAGAAACCAAAAGTTAATACAAAATTTCTTAGTTGGTTCCCTCGTACTTTTCAAAAGGGGGAGATTTTATTTCCGAGCATTGAACATAGCTGTCAAAATCAAAGTTAAACTTTTATTTGAGGTTTCAAAAGTACTATCTGGACAAAAGCTTACAAAGTGTGATGAGAAACACATGGGTACAAAGGACATCCAAGAGTTTATGGTTCTTGGAAACAAATTATGTTTACGTTAAGTACTCTCGTGTTTGCTGCTAGACACAGACTCCCCATCATAAGAAATTATCCAATCTGTATTAACTGATCAATTTTTGTTTTCACTTCAATTGCGGTTGTAGAACCGCAAATCATCATTTCAGCTATCTCTACCTGATAATCCTATTGACCTTGAATAACCATGAGTATCACCAAGAGTTCATGAGAACCCGTCCTCATCACAGTAAGTCAACCTCCATTAGCAAAAGAATGAACCAATTCTAAGAACAGAATCAAAAAGAGAAATCACACCTGTAGCACCAAAACAGGGTACGAGGATATCCCACCAGAGTAATCCACAGCGGGAATAAGCTTCCGGAGCTCCAAAGTCGGCGCGAAATCCCGAAGTCATCGATCACCAAGCTTGTCTCTGCCTCAACAAACAGCACACCCTCGGCATTGCAATCGATCTCGATCCGGCCATCTTCATCCCTCTTCAACCGCCCGGCCATTGGGTAAAACAGCACCAAGGCTCTGCTCAGCGCCTCTTTCAGCACTCTGGAATCGAAGAAGTCATCCGATCCGGTCGGCCGGTAGAAGTACACGCTCGGGGTGTGCATGCTCGGGACCACCAAGTCCACGTTCGCATTCCACAGGGTACATCTCGGTGTGTCCTCGGCCGGACATACCACAGTCGACCCTTTGACATTGATTATCATTCTCGAGAACGTTGATATCATCCGAGCGCCCTTATGCTAATTTGTGCTTCGAACCGGAGGATGCTAGACTGCAACAGCACAGTAGAGAAACAAGAACGTTGAAAGAAATCAAGTCTTTATTGAGCTTCCAAACCGTAGTCTCCATCAGAAAGTTGGTGGAAACCAGGTGGTCAGCTAAGCTTTCTCTATCGACGTGCGTTTGTTGGAGGCGAGTCATTCATCGTGAGTTGACCAAGAACGCTAGTAGGCCCCCACTAATCAAAATTCACAATTTTTCTAGGAAAATTAGCTGGAACGCGGAAGACTGCGTTGGGAGTTCATTGAACGGGTCAACTCCACTCAAGAAACACGAAACGAAACGAAACGAAACGAAAAGAAAAATCCTCGTAATAATTAGACCACGAATCTGTTGCCATGCTCAACAAAAACACTCTGGAAAAAAATGAAAGAAGAAAACACAAATTGAAGGCATCGAGCAAGAGTGATCTCTCGATGTGATCTGCCTAAGAAACGACGGTAAGGCAACTAACAACGTGTCCAACAGAAATGCAAGAGCTGTCCACTTCACTCGACACCAAAAGTTTCCTGCGAACTTACCAAGAATCACCCGTGCGCTTCAATGGAGGCGAACGATGTCCCTGCTGCAGAGCAAAAGAAACCAACCCAAGAGGAGGATGGAGATAGAGAGAGAGAGAGAGAGGTGGGGAGGTGGTACCTTATTTGGTGAGAGCGCGTTGGAGATGCTCAACTCCTTTATGATATGAAGAAAGAGTTTTTTCAATTGACGAAACAAAGGCGTGCGGGAATGACCGTCGTCTTCACCACCAACCCCGCCCGTCCTTGCTTTGGGACTCTTGCCCAATGCATGGACGCCACGTCATTCCCCTCGTTCCCCGCCCCGCGTGTACCCCGTTCCTTGAAATCGCTTGCCATTGCATCGAGAGTTGAGCCCCAAAAACGTTGGCCTCCAAAGCGACAAGTGGAGAAGAACGAAATCTCCGGTCGATGTCGTGTGACAAGGGTAGTCGAGAAAAAGCTGAAATACCAAGATCACCTGATAAAATTGCTCCTAAAAAATTAAAGATGATTTTTCGGTTTATTGCACTTTTCATACCCACCCTTTTGTATCGTCATAATAATTCATGGTTTCCTAATATTGAAATGGGCGATATACCCGAAGCATCTAGGGATATGAAGATTGATTAACTATGAATGAGTTTACAAAGGTGAATTGGCACGTCCACGAGTGTTTTTGATCACTCTAAATCATATCTAAGCACTTGAGCTGGAATTAGCGCATCGTCATCATCCCCCGTGGTAAAGCCCGAAAAGCCCTTTCTTTTCTGTGGCTGGAACAGTGATTGGGCTTTGCATAGAGCGAGAGGTAGAAGGCTAAATTTTGGAGGGCCCATGGGCCCTTGTTGGGCCTTTGGGGAGACCTTGTGGGAGATGACGTCATGCTTTTACTCTTTGCCATCTCTCATGTCGTGGCCTTGTCGAAGAAATCAAACTTCTAAATGTTCCTAATCCTAGCCCAAAGGTATGGCACGGGTTGAAGGGTTAAAATCTTGAGCTCGGACAGGAATTAGTCAATGACTAGAGCATCTCTTTAGTTTAATTTTCGTCATTATCTAACCACTTACAGTTTGCAATTTTGTATGTAGTTGTGCAATATTTACTAATTTTTACCCTCGATGGTTTGGCTGAAAAGTCAACAAGCCTTTGATGAAAGTGGGCATTGCACTTTGAATAACATTCGGGGGCAACATAAGTGGATGTAATGATTTATGCACATTCACAAAGATTAGTAGAGTAATGTAATTTGGATATCTTATATTCCACACATAAAAAAAGAATAAGAAGACTGATTTGCAAAGATTGGCTTTGTCATTATGAATGTAGACAATATAACAATTGGGTCATATTCAAACATTTAACCAGACTCTTACCATATTCTTTTTTTCTTTAAAAATGATCGGAATAAATTAGGCATTGTGATTCAAAAAATATCTCTACATAGAAAGGAATTGGGTGTTGGACGTCTTCATTGATTGATACCCCTTTTATCTCATTTTTAGGGGAACTTGTTTGAGTTCTTATGGGACTAAGCTGTAGAGAGCATTCAATTGGATCTGTCTTTAGACCCAAGACCTTTTGGATGGCCACATAATTTTTTGGGGCCACAGGCTTTTGGATGAGGATAACCTATTGGACGTTCGGCTTATCTTGGCCTCCCACAAGACGAGCCCTCTTCCTTCAAGTGGGAGATATTATAATTGGATCGTTGTCACACTCATGACCATGCCATCGTTATTGCGATGCACAAATTGAAAAAGTCTAGATTTCTCTAATGACTCTTATCCCTTATTCATTTGTAACACGTTTTTCCATAATGAGAGATAGCGCCTTGTAATAAAATCCCATTTTGAATAGTCAAGTATGATGAGAAACTTGTCGACTCCTTTGATGATTCACTTTTCCCCTTTGTTCACTAATTCTAAGATGAGAATATTGAGGCCCATCGTATGAATGTGCTCCAAACTATTTCGTTCAAATGACCAATTCTTTTAAAGAAGACACTTCAAATGAAGGTTAGAGAAGATAGCTAGCCAATTCAAGGCACAGCCAAGCATGTGAATGCCTGTGAATGAATACAACCATTTGCATATAAAAGGCCCAACAAGTCGGTCATATTAGAAGCTAAACTTGACAATGTGGTAAGCATCAAGCTGGTTAACGGTATTAATTAATAAAAAAAATGAACTAGTCGATCGTGATGCCTTAAAATAGCTAAAGGTTCAATCATGGAAGGCCATATGAAGAAGGATATATAGGAATCACTGAATTAATCTGAAATCATGAATATACCCCAAATAAGTCCATAGCAGAAGTCCTCATTTCAACCAAATAAAGGCTGATATCAAATTCAATCCCTCATCTCTCCATTACAAGATTCGATCCTATATGACGAACTTCTCTTTTACTCTATCATCATTAAAATAATCATTTAGAAAGTTGGTTCTGCAAAAGCAATGTGCCAAATTCTGCCTTGATATCAATTCCGTGT